>JAJOOO010011706.1:0-39628 GCA_029582685.1 Solanum piurae | reverse complement strand
TCGAGTCTTTTTGAAGATGAGTTTTTTTATTCGTATTGATTTATATTAAAAATTAAAAGTGAGTATTTGCGTTAAATTTAGATAGCCTAGATGATAAGAAAAAATAAATAAGTAGTGTTATTTAATTTAATTGAATGTTTAAGAAAGAAAATTAAAGAAGTTTCGTCAATTTATTTTCATGCAAAAATACAGAGAAATATCAAAAAATAATATTATTGTTTGAAATTTTTTATGTTCGTTCGCGAATGTTTAATTTTTTTAATTAACAGGTACACGTTTATTTTTTTAAAATAAGAAATTGCAATTGAAGAACATAAATAATTCAAATCATAAAAATTAGTATAAGTGTTTAAATGGTACAGGAAAAATGGAGTTTAAGGGTTAAAATGGAACAAGGCTAAGTTAGAGTGCCAAAATAAAAAATGAGGGCAAGTTTGAGGGGTTGTGTATGTGTTTGGCCAAGGATATTCTTGTCATTTTACCATTTTCCACATGCATACTATATTTTGTGGACCCCAAATGTATAACAGGTCTCGCATATCCATACTGCCATACATAGTAAATATGTGGACCCATTTGAGTGGAATTCTCTATATTGCCCCTACTCTATCCCTTCACTATATAACATATTTCTTCTTTTCTATTGGTTGTTTTATTGGAAGAGTTTCGTCAGATTCACATCAATAAAATAATAATTTTATCATATCATTTTTCTAATATAACAAATTTAACAATTAAAAATAATTATATTTAATAATAAACATAAATTAAATTTCCAACCAAACAAATAAAAATGAATATTTAAATATAATATAATGAACAAACATAAGTTAACAAAGCAAGTATTAGTTTTACTTTATTTGAATTACTCTTCCCCTCTATGTGAATTCTATAAAAAGAATTTTGAAAGATTTCCTTAGAAAGCATTACTATTATAACTTAATAATGTACTACAATAATTAAGAAAAAAAAGGCCTTAAAAAAACTTTACCTAATTTTGTAAACAAAAGACATTAGTCCAAATATTTTTTGGTAAAATATATAGCTAAACACGATTTCAAATTTATAAATTTAAATTAATAATTTTTTTTAAAAAAAGGATTAGGATCTTAGATGGGAAAATTTAAAGCATAAATGCTTTAAATATTTGTTCCCTGCTTTTTTTAAAATTATTGATAAAATTATTACGAGTAAGTGTACTTTAAATAAATTATAGATATAAAATTAATAATTAAATTTTTTGATTTGTTTGTCCATATTTTGTCTATAAATTATCTTTTATTTTGAATATTAATGTTAAATCGTTAATATTATATTATTATTATTAAAAAAAATATCATTAAATTAAAAAATTAAAAATACCATATATAAACATTACTAATTTCAAATAATGATGATTGGGCCTGCTTATTCCCCTTGGTTGCTGCTCTTTATTTAAAATAAAAATAAAAAAACGGTTACATGCTGCCTCTTCTCCGTCCAATGAAAAAATGGGAAAAACGGCTATATGCTACCTCTTCTTTATCCCATGAAAAAAATGGAATTCATTTAATATTTCAACTGTAAACTTACTTTCTTAAGATCCTTTATAAGATGGGGTCATGACTATATTTTATGCGCTTCATTTATATTTTATATTTATCATGTTTATTTTTATTATTTATTTTAAATTTATTATAGTTAATTGAAATTTTATTGATAAAATACCATAAATAAATATTACAATTTTCAAATAATAATGATTGGGCCTGTGCTAAGCACTGGCTTCATCAACGTATGTGCTTCCCAAAATTTCTACAATAGCTTGAGGATTTTTTTATCCATTACTTTTATTTTATAGCTTCTAATGTTCAGCTTGTTGCAACTTTTATGACTTTTTTGGAATTCTCTGACATAATTAACCTTTGGTTACCTCATCTATTGTTCTTAGGAGTGATACTTATTATGGGTCCCGCCCACCTCTTTCCCTTCACTTTTAGGCTTCAGTAAAACAATTCTAATATAGAACTTCTCTCCGTATAACTTTTTTTTGGTAAAATTTATTGTTTCCTCCGGTCTAATTTATATAGTTCATTTTGAATTTTAAAATTTAAATAGTCTATCTTTGACCATAAATTTTTCATATATTTTTAAAGTTTTTCGATTATTGATTATTGTAACTTATAGTACTTTTTATGTAGTTTATAAATATATAAATTTCATTTTAAAAAATTGAAGATGTCATGCGCAAATTCTCGATCAAACTTAATTGTTTGACTCTCAGAAAGCGAAATGTGTCATATAAATTGAAACAGAGAGAGTAATTGATTTTATTTGAAAATTCAAAACTAATTTTACTCTATATTTCGAATTTAAAAAATAACTTATAGTTTGTTTGTTAGCTCACTTTTAAAATAGCATTATATTCAAATATAAATATTATCCACATATTATAAAGGAAAACTTGCATAGATATCCTCTATTAAGAAAATATTTATCATTGATAGCAATTTATATTCTTTTTCACTGGACACTTATAATACATTTATAATACAATTTTAATACATGTTAGAGAGAATAGTTTTTAAATGCATATGATATAAATTTTATTTATGGATAATACGTTTATCATACACTTTAATACACTTATAATTATTTATAATACAATTTTAACACATGTTTGAGAGAATAATTTATAAACACATGATACAAAAATTATTTTTGGATAATACATTTAAACGTTTTTGGATAATACGTTTAAAAAATCTGGACCAACTAATTTATGAAATTTTTTATGATAAAAAAATATATCTTAAATATTTCACATATATTATTGGGCCCGTGCACAACACGGGCTATCTTTTACTAGTTATACTATAAAAAGGGATAAAAAAGAAAAGACAAAAATAAATAAAAATAACCCTTCATTTTTTCAAATTATCCTTTGTGAGATATTTATAATTTATTATAAATCACACGTATTTTGAAGTCTTTATTTCATTCTTATATATTTAATGATCAATCAAGCATTGTCATATAAATTGAAATAAAAAATGAACCGTAAGTACTTACCTAAAAAAGAGATAAGATAATAAATGTGTTACAACTATAAATGACATATACAAATAATCTAAGAGAGAACACTCCTTATAGTCCACATTATATACCGAATAGTATAAATATAATTTATTAATATACTATCAGATTATCAGTGAACCCATTAAGAAAAACCTCAAACAATTAAGAATCAATAATAAAAAAAAGCTAAAACCGTTATCAAAATTATTAAATCAATAACTTTTTTTTCTAGTTCGAATTATCAGTTTTAAACAACCCTAATTCAAACTTTTGAAAACAATCTTTTTTTTAATCGAAAGCATCGTCAAAATTCGATTCAAACTCTTAAGTACAAATAATAGTCATGTTGGATAAGTCGTACACTCGTTTTAATAATTTTAATGTAAATATCGAACATGAAATAGAAAAAAAAAACACTTACCTAAACAAGAGAGACAACCAAAGTTGAACTGACAAATACGCGGCCTTAGTTTTTTTTATTTTTTTAACAAACACTTTTTCTATTCACATTAGGATTCCTCTAAAGAAACAATAAATAAATAATATAAAATTAAAAGTCTCGAAAAAACCTATTCAACACTTTCCTCTTCTTCTTATCGAACAAAATTCCTACAAAAACCTCAAAAAAATATAAAAAAATTGAAAAGTCGCGTTCCTCAGAAACTTCTTGGAAGAGCAAAAATTCCATAGATTTGATTTCAGTAGTTTTTGGGGTTTTTTGAATCGCAAAAAACCGATAAGAATTGGGTATTTTGGTGTTTTTTTTAATGAAAAACGGTGTGGAGGTCTTCTTGGTGAGGGATTCTTGAATTTATAGGATTTTGAGGTGTGATTTGGTGGGGAATTGAGTTTTTTTTTTGTTGAGATGATGATGGCGGACAAGGCGTCAGAGTATTGGTTATCATCGGAAGATCCGTCGGTTGATTTTGATCTAAATTTTGATGGGCCAAGTATGGATATAGATGATTTGCTGAGCATTATTGAAGAGAAATCGGATCCTCCTGCTCAGCAGGTAAGATAAAATTTTTACTCAAAATTATGAAACTTTGAGCATGGTAATCTAAGTGATGATGATTCTTTTAGTGGGTTGTTAGTAGACATGCAGTTCTTAAAAGATAAAAAGTTTCCAATTTTCTTTTGATCTAGATTTTTGCAAGCTCAGTTTGGGAAATCAAGAGATAAATTATTGTTTAGTTTGTAATTTGCACTTGTTTGTTAACTATAATCGTTTTCGAGAGTTGTTTTGTTTGTAATTTACACTTGTTATTAACTATAGTAGTTTTCGAGAGTATTGAATTTATTATATTTGAAGGATGATGTAGTAAAATTATCCTTCTATTTAGGGATTTTTAAGGGGTATGCTAAATCAATATGGAATAAGTAGTAAGAATGGATGGGGAGGGAGTATGTACAAAGAAGGGGACACAGTTTAAGGTTTTAGATGGGACAATTATATAATTGAGCATTGCATGTTGGGATCATAGTATATTGGATTTTGTGTGGAAATAGAGTAACTAAGGACTTAGAGATTTGTCATTTGAGTTTGGAAACAATTGTTTATCTATATTTATTATTACTCCCTCACAATTCCCTATTTAGTTTGTCCTAAAAGGAATGCCACTTTTCTCTATTTGGATACTTGATAGAATTAGGTCTATCTTTACGCGTAATGACACATGACTTTTGTTTGGGCTCACTTGAATTAAGAGTTTATTCATTTATTAAGAGAGAGAAGATGTAAAGACATGTGGAACTCGTAATCACTTGTTTTATTATGGTGGTAAGGACAATTGGTGCTTTTGCATTTCTTCCCTCGTTGTGTTGCATTAGTTTCCTGGATAGAGATCTTAGCTAAATTGACTAGATTGCCAAGTGGAATGGAAAATATATGATATAACGACAATAGATAATCATTGTAGTGATTATTTTATGTGTTTGTACTGGAATACAATATACCTGCGCCGTGTTATAAGATCATTTTTGTAGAAATAAAAAATTCAACATCTGGAAGAAAGAAGAGTCTTGCGAAAAGACCTTCAAATAAAAGAATTTTGTACTTTAAGATGTGAACAGTGAAATGTCAATTTTGTGTACAAATTTCAACAGGTGTTATCTTGAAAGAATCCAAGTGCACCTTATTGTCATTATTTTTCTGCATAGGATCATGACTGACTCATGATCTTGCAAATAATTAGCTAGGTTCATTAGTTACTAGAGATGCGTGCAGGGGCGGATCTATTGAGGGAGGGGGTGCCACGGCATCCACACACCTCAGTTGGGACTATGTATATATATGTATGATAAATATGGAAAAATATATAAAGTGGCACTCACACTGACAAATGATCATTTGGTGCCACTGGCTGAGGGCTGTATTCTCTGCCAACAGGGAACGAGATCGAGCCCAGCCTGCTACACTTGTAGTGAACTATTTTTGTTTTTTTTGCATTTAATAAGCTTACATCCTTGCAGGATATTAGTTCTCTTTTTTTCTTTTTCTATTTTGCTTCTTCATTTCCTTCTTCTTCTTTATTTGTTGTTGACTCTATATTCCATATGAGTTCCAATTGATTTTTTCGTTTAAAATCATTAACTCTTTCTTCTGTTTTTAAGTTCTCGGAGTTTATTAAGTTTTTGCTTTGAGCATCTAAATGTGCATTTATAGTGAGTTTGAGTTCTAGACGTCTAGAACTAATTACTATATGTTACGTCTTGGGTCTTTGAATGCCCTGCTATTAGGTATATAATAGGGACTCATTTCTTTCATTCTTGTGGTCCTCAGTGTTTTGGGAAGCTTGGGAAGCGAGGAGCAGAGAAAATCGACGAGGGCTCGCTTCTGTGAAGCGAGAGGTGTGAAGTGAAGCACACTTTTCCAAATAAAGCGCTATTTAGTATAAAATAAATAAATATTAAATATGCATAGATAAATAATAAAGAACTCAATAGAGGTAACATATTAAGCAAAAGATTTCAATTCTTAGATTAAAAAGCAAGTAGATAGTCAATAATCCTCACAAGTCATAACAATTAACATATAAAACAAATGCATAACCAAATCACAAAGGGAGCAAAATCTTATTCTTCAACAAGATCCTCAAATCAGAAGAAAAAAGAACAGAGTAACGCTACTTAAGTAGCATTACAAACAGAAAATTGAAGGAAAAAAACCCTAGTTACCAGAAAGAGAAGAAACGAAACATACTCCGCACTGCAGGAAACCGAAGAGAAGAAGAGAAGAAGAGAAGTCGAGAAAAAGAGGAGAAGAAGAGAACTAACCTGTTGCAACAATCGCCCAAGGAGAGAAAATAATTGGAAAAACCTGCGTAAGTATTTTTACAGAAATTAAAAAAAAACCTAGTTAGCACTTGTCTCATTTGAGCGTGTGCTTTTTCTCGCTTCTTTACTATCACCTCGCTTCAAGGCATTAGAGCGACAACTTGTCGCTTTGCTTCTCGCTTAAAGCGAGCTCTTCAGCGCTTTTAACAACACTGGTGGTCCGATCGAAGTACCGGAGAGGGATCTCAGTGTTGGTTAATATTGGTTTCCCCATTGGGGCTTGGAAGAGAGTAATAATTTTCACATTCGAAGTTTGATTGATATCCACAATGAGATAAAGTGGAACAAGAGATGACATAAGGAAGAATTGATTGGTTTATCCCAAAGGATATTTTTGCAATTTAATCATTGAGAGTCATTGTATAACCATAATACTTTTTCTTGAAAATTCCGAGATATATCATTCAAAAAAAGCACACACACAAAAAAGGTCATTCAAGCAGCATAGATATTATGATATGTTACATTGAAGGAGAAAGAAAAATAATGAAAGACCTTTGTGATGGCTGTATGTACATCTTATAAAGAAAGACTTTGTTCAGTTGAAACCATTTTGACATTTTAGCGTGCTTTCATCTGTATAAATTGAGTTTTTCTTAGAGTATAATGTTCTATATTTATTTTAGTCTATAGTATTGAGTATATTCATGTTCTTTTCTTACTTTTCCCCCCCTTTTCCTCTATGTGAGGGTGTGGATGGGGTCATTTGCAAGATCCGTGGCTCTTCAAAGAGAAACATGGAGTCCGCAAGTTTTCTCAAATAAAGGACATGTCGGTTGAATGAATTTATACATGTGTTTGAGTAAATTGAACAAATGGAAATACTCAAGTAGTATGATTTAAGTCTTTCACAGATAAAGGACATGTTGATAGAAACAATCTGTAGCTGTCTTTGAGTAAATTGAACAAATGAAAATACTTAATACAGTTGAAGTTCAGTGAATATTTAGTTATAGAAAATAGAGATATGTGGTACTATGCTTTAGTAATGGGTTTGTCAAGATGATCAATATTACTCTCAAGGATTACTAAAACTTCTAGACAACACACCTTGTAAATTTCAATGGCTTGTTGAATAAGTACTGGGCAACTGGTTCCATTAATGTGTCCAAGAGGTGTTGGACCTGGGCCAAGCACAATTAAAGTTGATGTGAGATGTCAGATAAATCTGTTTTTTACTATGTACTCTAAAATAAGTTGACAAAAAGCTTAATGAATGAAATCGGGCCACCAGGGTCATAAAGTCAAAAAACAAAAAAGAAATGGTTATGTAAAAGCATATACTTCCAAGTCTTCTTTGCTTTCTATCTCCAGGCTGGGGATACATATTGCAGGCAGTCTGTCATTGGATCATGTGAATAATTTGGTCTTACAATTCTTACCCCAGTTTGTTAATTATTTTAATATTTGAGTATCGATTTGCAGAGTATGCCGGAGGTTTTATTGCAAAATGACATGGGACAAGGTTAGTTGATAACCCTGCTTGGATACTTCAGGAATTTGATGTTGTTATTAATTTGTTATGAGATTATGTTGCTTATTACTCATCATGATATTTGATTCTTGATCTCTATGCTATTTTTATGTAGGTTATTCAGATTTGGAGAGATCTTCAGCTTCAAGGGCTCAATTTCTTGGACACATTGGAGTTTCCCCTTCGTCTAACTCAGAAGTTTCAGATACAAGGACTGGTGTTTCCGATGGCTCATCTGATTCTGCAGGGAATTCAATTGTTGATGGCAGAAAGCTTGGATTTCAATTAGATAGATGCTCTCCAGTACATAATTTCTATGGAAGCCTGACTGATTGGGCACTTGGTCAGGGCAATGAATGGTTCAGTGACAGGGATAACATCTCTCAGAGTACTTCATCTAATGTCCAGCAAGAAAGTAAGGGAACTCAAACTTAGATGTCCACTAGTTGTGGCTGTTTTAGCTTTGCTGTTAATACTGATCATATCAATGACATAATAAATTGAATACGGATATCAGCTATACAATATGTGAAACTCATTATTAACACTGGTTCTCCAGAGCAGGAATCTTGCTCTGAATGTATGTTGACCTTCTTTATAGTTGGCCTTTCTGTTATTATCAACTTTGCTTGTAGGTTCTTTTCTGTTGGAATTTTTTATTTACTCATTTTTGTTTTTAATTTCTTTGAGAACCTAATTGACATTTTAGGGTTGCTGCTAAGCCAATCAGCTGCAGAGAACAAGTTCAAAAGCTCAGGAACATTAGCTGCAGAAGAAACATCAAGCATGGAAGTAGCTGTATCTTCGGACGATCAATACTATGCTAGACTTGGTTTATGTCAGAGTTCTGATGCTTTGCCTGGAAATTGGGATAATTATGCACAACCTTCCCATACATATTCTTTCTTGAAGCAGGATGCACCAAATAACCTTAATTTTGAAATGCTGTCTCACAATGATAAGATGCTAAATGTAATGGATGAACAATTGGACCATACAACTGGGATTGCTGACACAGATACTGGAATAGCATGTGGGAATTGGACAACAAGAGCAGGTGAAGGAGTTCAGCAGGCTCCTGAGTGTCATATGACTCCAAATTTTGGTGTTGGGAACTTCAGTGCCTATTATAATGGTGGTAACCAAACATTATTAAATAGTGGCAACTTGTTCTCCAGATCAACAGGCAGCAATAATATGGGAAAGGTATTTCCTCAGGCTTTGCCTCGCAATCAGTCAAGTTACCTTTTTCAAAACCAGCAGTTTCGCAGAAGTAATGAGAAAAATGAACTGCTAGGTGGTGCTGATATACCTACAGTTTCTGAGCTCGCAAATTCATTTTGTCCTGCTCCTGTAACTTCCCTTTCAAGTAATGATCTTTTGGTGTATCCAAAGGATGAAAATGGTGTACTTCAATATAATAGGCCTTCTTATCATCTTGATAGTTTTGAAGAAACTTCTTCAGAAAAAAACATTCTGGTTCCTCATGATCACCTCGCGGATGTGAAGGTTAGAGAACAATCTGTCTCATTGTCATCAACTTCAATGAAGCAACAGTTCGGTTGTGCAAAATTAGAGAAAGGGGAAAAACGCAGGTTCTTAAAAGTTAATGATTCTCGGCTATCTACAATCACTCATCAAGGAATTCAGAGAAATTCATTGAATCAAAGAAGCCATAGTGAGGATGATGATGATCTATGCATTCTCGAGGATATAAGTGCACCTGCAAAGGCGAATCCATGTGCTAATGGCAAGTCTCTTGTCGCTCTACAACGTACTACAATTACCGACTCTTTTGCTCCAGCTGAAGTGGGACAAAAGAGGTTTGAAGTAGGACAAATGAGGCCGAAGTTAAATGATGAGCATGTCATTTATCAAGTTGCCTTGCAGGTGAGGTCTAATAACTGTCACTATACATGCTGCAAGAACTGTGCTCTGAAATGTTGTCATGTTAGTGACCCTTTTTCAAAATTATTATCTATTCCGTAACTATTTCTCTGGCTATTTTCACCCCTTTGAATGATTTCTTCTCGTGTATCTTTGTTGGTAATAGTCTTATTAGTTTCAAAGAAGGAGTTGAAATCCTTTAAGCATGATTAATTCAAGGGATATGTTGGATTCTGCACTTTTCTGCTGTTGAATTTATGGTTTGCTGTGTATGTGCATGATTAAAACAGGAAATTTCTTCTCCTGACTTTTGAAATATGTCTGTGTTTATACTTCTTTTTGCTGGAAAATGTTGACACTGCATGGGGCCCTTTGAACCTGTAACAAATTTGTATTATTTTCACCTTAACAAGTAAATTTTGATCAGACTAATGCTGTGATACCTGTTGCAGGATCTTTCTCAGCCGAGATCAGAAGAGAATCCACCTGATGGTCTTTTGGCTGTTCCTCTTTTGAGACACCAGGTTGAGTATTGTTTCATGGTTTTATCTTTATAGGAATACAACATTCAGTTTTCTAAGTGCAGCATGTACCTGAAATTTATCAATCAAGATGGGAGATCATCAATATTGTTCTAAGTGGGTCTACTTGAATTTTTGGTGCAATTGCCTGGGAATTGAGAGAAATAATTTTTTACTAAAATAATATCATTAGCTAAAAAAAGCACAACATATATGCTGACAAATCCATCAATGATATGTGAATTCTCTGAACTATTCTATTGGTTGATTATATTGTGTATTTCCTGAATTGTTCAACTTTTTGTTTTTAAATTGATAACTAAGGTCTAAGGATACTATTAATATAAACAGTAGAGCATTAAAATGGTCAGGGAAATTCCTATGCAAAAACAAAATGAGAGATTCCTATCTACTACTTAGCTCTATTCCTGTAGTGAGTTTATGAAATCTAACATGCTGTTTCCATCTTTTACAACCTGTGTCAATCCCCAAAAGCCAAAAAGCAAAGACGTTTGAACTTTAGCATCTGCATAGAAACTGTTATCCCATCAAACCACCTGGAGTTTTTTTTGCCCCGCAAAAACCCAGCAGACCCAATGTGGCACTGTATGCCATAGTCATCCCTCCAAGACGCCAACAGGTCTTTTCATCACTGTGGGAAGGCATGACAAAAGACAAGTTAAAAAGGTTGAAAAACAGATCCCATAGTTTCTTGTGCAGTACAAGAAAGATGGCTCCTATAGTCTTCCTCCTTTTAATAAGTAGCATCTGCTGCAAATATTCATCCCCTTCTTTGCAAATTTCCTTGCATCAGACATGCATCATAGGCTAGCAGCCACATATTGCAGACTATTTAGTTTCTCTAGTGCTTCTTCCTCCATCTGAAGGAGAATCTACACTTGCAAAAAAACAAGAGATAAACGTATTTCTTTGTCAAAAAAGAGATAAACGTATTATATATTGAATTAATGTGAGGAATTATCTAATGACAGTCATTCTATTTATTCACAGCGCATTGCTTTATCATGGATGGTTAAGAAGGAAAAAGCTGCTGTACCCTGTTGTGGTGGGATACTTGCTGATGATCAGGTTATCTTTTGACGCTTTTAATTTGCCAAATTTTGATCTGTTGACATGATAAACATTGCCTTCCGACTAGTCATTCTCTCTTAATGATTGTCTTTTTTTTTAGGGACTTGGAAAAACTATATCAACAATTGCACTTATACTCAAAGAAAGGTCTCCATCTTCAAGACTTTCTACAGCCATCACCAGGCAAACTAAAACGGAGACATTGAATTTAGATGATGATGATGTTTTATCTGAGTTTGACAAGTCAAAGCAGGGTGCCGATTCTTGTCAAGTTGATGAAAATTCTGGCATGGGATGTAAAACTTCTTTGCATGCAAAAGGGAGGCCAGCTGCTGGTACCCTTGTCGTTTGTCCTACTAGTGTCCTCCGTCAGTGGTCTGACGAGTTGCACAATAAGGTAACAAACAAAGCAAATCTCTCAGTTCTAGTATACCATGGTAGTGGTAGAACAAAGGACCCTATTGAACTAGCAAAGTATGATGTGGTGGTCACAACATATTCAATCGTAAGCATGGAGGTCCCTAAGCAGCCTGTTGGAGAAGACGATGACGAGACAGGAAAAGGAACTCATGAATTACCTTCTAGTAAAAAGAGAAAAACTCCTTCGAACTCAAAGAAAAGTTCATCAAAGGCGAAAAAAGAGGTGGACAAGGAATTGCTTGAAGCCACTGCACGCCCTCTTGCCAGGGTGGGATGGTATAGGGTCGTGCTGGATGAGGCACAAAGCATCAAGAATTACAGAACCCAAGTAGCTAGGGCTTGTTGGGGTCTCCGAGCTAAACGTAGATGGTGTTTATCAGGGACACCTATCCAAAATGCAGTTGATGACCTCTACAGTTACTTCAGATTCCTCAAATATGACCCATATGCAGTGTACAAACAATTCTGCTCCACAATCAAGGTTCCAATCCAAAGACACCCAACAACTGGGTACAGAAAGCTGCAGGCCGTGCTTAAGACTGTTATGCTTCGTCGCACTAAAGGTGAGAATAATAACTTTTGCATGTACTTACCCCTATAAACTATATACCATTCAGACAGCGTTGCTTCTAATATGTTATAGTATGATTCCTTGGTGTATTTCACCATTTGTTTGTAGTATATGTTAGTCCTCTATTCCCCTATTTGCGCTCCTCTCTGTTGTGCAGTTTCGTTCTTGAAATTATGCTTATTTTTCTAAAACAATTCCAAAGTTCCTCTTTTTCCCCTCTTTTTGTTCCCTATGTCAAAGAGAAAAGGATCATATGGTCAATTTGGCTCACCTGGGCCCAATTATTGTTTGTTTCTTTAATATATTACGTACAAACGTTCAGACATGCAGCTTTGTTGAATCTCAAATTATGTGCTAAAAGTCATTTGCCTGTTAGCTGTTTGTATTCATGAGGTGCTTGCAAGTAATGAACACAACAAACTCGACTTGTTTTTCTGGATCATTTTCCACTTTGGCTGTTTTACTGTTTGCATGTCTGGCTTATCAATTTAAGCACACAAGTCATTGATTCCTAAATTGAGAGCTAACACAGTCATTATCTGATCTAGGTACATGTATTGATGGAAAACCCATTATCAACCTTCCAGAGAAACACATTGTACTGAGAAAAGTTGAATTTACGGATGAGGAACGAGAATTCTACTGCAGACTTGAAGCTCAATCACGTGCTCAGTTTGCTGTATGTTTAGATGTATTTTATATTGGATTTCGAGAACTTTGGCTTTGAATTCTTCTCTTCTTTTAACATAGCAAATTCTGGACTATTCAGGAATATGCTGCTGCTGGGACTGTCAAACAAAATTATGTGAACATACTCTTGATGCTTTTACGACTGAGACAAGCTTGTGATCACCCTCTTCTTGTTGGAGGCTCCAACTCCGGTTCTGTTTGGAGATCATCTATTGAGGAGGCGAAGAAATTACCACGAGAGAAATTAGCTGACCTTTTGAATTGCTTGGAAGCTTCTTTAGCAATTTGCGGCATATGCAGTGTATGTTATCATTTAAGCGTTCTTTAATATATGTTTATATCGATCTTATTAGTCCTTTCTTGTTGCTGCTGCTTATTTTGGAACTTCATAGTTTAGGTTGCCTTTTTAAATGTCATGCATCCTCTTCTAATTTGAAGGAAGTGTGATCTAAACAATTGGAGTTTTTAAACTAAAATTCTCAGATATTTAAAGCGTTGCCAGTTTCTATATTAGCTAGGATACATCTAGGAAGATTATGTGCACAAGCACTGATACTCTGTTAAATGCATAGATGGTTCAGTTTAAGCATTGAATCTGACCCCCACCTAGAAAAGAGGTTTTTACTGCTCAACTTCCATGTGTAATTCTTTCAATTGTTATGACACTTGAATGGATTTGCTGTATTTAAGTGGAGAAGGGTAGAGGAGCTGGCATTTAAGTGGATAAGCGTACAGAGAGGGGCTCATTATTAATTGAGTTGCGAACCGTGCGCCACTGGCACTCAGGAATTTCTCCTTTATTAAAATAAGGCATAGCTCGAGTGGCAAAAGGTGGAAGATTTGTGGCTTAGGTCGCAGGTTCAAGCCCTACACCATGCAAAGCGAAGCCCGGTATTTAAGTGGAGAAGGGTAAAGGGGCGGGCCCATTATCCACAGAGTTTAGAAGGCTGTGATTGGTCCAAAGGTCGGATCACAAACGGATTTCTCGGTTATAAAAAAAAATGTCAGGATCAAGACTATTTTGAAAAAAACATCAGTATCTAAGTAACAGTATTTATATGCTATGCGTTTCAATCCTTATGATTGTAGCATTTTTAATATCTTTGTTTGTATTCTATTTTTGTATTTTCTCCAATTGTATCTTCGGTATTGCTGGGCAGTCTATTAAGAATCTGCGGCTTTTGAGGTTAATGGTGTAGTATGACCCTTGCTTAGTCCTCCCCTGTTGTTTAGGATGGATCCCCGCATGGTGATGCTTTCTTTTGCTAAACTAATACAACTTATTGCCTTTTCTAGTTACAGTGCCTTCCTTTGATAATGCTCAAGTGATTTGTTCTATTCAAGGCAAAATAGAAATAGGTTATGTTTGGAAAATAGTGCTCAAATGTTCCAACATGGATGCTTTTGATATGTGACACAGTTTTAAAATGATGATTTCAGCCTATAAGTTTTCTAGTTGTAAGGAACTATACTTGTTTGATCTGTCTCTTACGACATTAAGCTATACTTCTCTTGTCTTGGATTTCTCTGTTATGGATCTTCTTGTTTCTTTCTTGCCTCCTTATGCATTTTTGTAACAATCTTGTAGGATCCCCCTGAAGATGCTGTTGTAACAGTTTGTGGACATGTCTTTTGCAATCAGTGTATTAGTGAGCATCTAACCGGTGATGACACTCAGTGTCCTGTATCTGCTTGCAAAGTTCAGCTGAGTGGTTCTTCAGTTTTCACTAAAGCAATGTTAAGCGATTCTCTATCTGATCAACCCAAGCTGCAAAATAACCCTGGCTGTGCTGGCTCTGATGTGGCTGAAAGTTCAATTCGTAGTCCATATGATTCATCAAAGATTAAAGCTGCTCTTCAGGTGCTGCAATCTCTGCCTAAAGCTAAGGTTTGCACTCTTAGTGGTCGCCTTTCAGGATCAGACGATGAAGGAGCTTCTCCTTCAGAAAATACATGTGATAATCATGCAGGAGAATCCAGTGTGCATACAAGTTCCGAAGACACAACCACAATAGCTGGAGAGAAGGCAATTGTCTTTTCTCAGTGGACGGGGATGTTGGATTTACTTGAAGCTTGTCTAAAAACTTCCTCAATTCAGTACCGTAGACTTGATGGAACAATGTCTGTTCTTGCTAGAGACAAGGCTGTCAAAGATTTTAACACACTTCCTGAGGTTAGATATCTATCTTCTTGGTACTGAGTGTGCTTCTTTTCTATTCTATAAATCATAGGACTAAATTTTGAACCTTCATTCCAGGTATCAGTCATAATTATGTCTCTGAAAGCTGCAAGCCTTGGGCTTAACATGGTTGCAGCTTGTCATGTTCTTCTCTTGGATCTTTGGTGGAACCCTACGACTGAGGATCAAGCAATCGACAGGGCTCATCGGATTGGACAGACCCGTCCTGTTACAGTTTTGCGGTTGACTGTAAAAGATACAGTTGAAGATCGTATTTTGGCTCTTCAGGTATTACATGATTTCATCTTTTTTCACTTTTTATTTTTAATTTAGCAACATGCCTAAAGTGTTTCTATCAATATAAATATAATGATAAACGTAGATGGTCATGATCTTCTGTTGAAGGATTTAGATGTCAGCACTGGGTTTCATTATTTGTTCAAGTCAAGTTTGTGGTTTCCTTTTTCTGCATCTTTGCTGGTTTCTCACTTCCTCTATATTCTAGAATTCTAATGTGGTAACACTGGTATTCACAGCAAAAGAAAAGAGAAATGGTTGCCTCTGCGTTTGGAGAGGATGAGACTGGTAGCCGACAGACTCGTCTAACTGTGGAGGACCTGGAGTACCTTTTCAAGATTTAATCGGCATCCCATTTTTGCAGTAAGCTGATGTTTAATTGCGGCTTGGGCTATCTTAAATTTTTTTAATTTGAAAACTGGTTTAGCAGCATATACAATTGAGGCGTTGGTTCTTAGGTTCCATAGTATTGACAAAAAAAGATGACCTTACTAAAAAAGATGATTTATGAGAATATCTTCAAAGATTCATATGATCCATTTTTTTTTATAGCTATTGGTTACCTTGTGCAGGGGTTGGATTTTAGTGGATTACACCCAAATGAGAATGAGACTTAGATCAGTCTCTGTAGATTCTTTGCTTAGAAAATGTAAATGATAGATCTCATGGACTTCTTCTTGGGATAGGGTTTAGGGTATATTGCCTAGTAGTTTAAGTTGTAGACGGCAAGTAATATTTGTTTCTAGCTTTTGGGTTGTAAATTTTCACATTCAAACTTAATATAGAACCATGGCATCATGGCAATTCTTTTTCATTTGAAGTTTCTATAGAACTTCTCTTCTAAGTTATTGTGGTTTATACCATGGATGTAATGTAATGTGAAGATCTTCGACCCTCCCAATTTTGTGCGGTAACATTTTGGTTCTCCCTTCCGGCAGCCCGATGCTTTTAGGTCTCGCTATGCACGGAGTTTGGGGAAGGGCCGGACCAGAAAGGTCTATTGTGCATTTCTTTCAATTCTGTTGTGACTTGTGATTATACTTTTGAGATGAGGGTCTACAAGAAACAATCTTCTCTTCCCTACAACGGTAGGGGTAAGGTTTGTGTTCATCCTATCTCCCAAAATTTCACTTGTGGGATTATAGCGAGTATGTTATAGAAATCAAGGTTGGCTCCTAAGGTCATTTGGTTCACATGCTAGTTATGCGGAGATTAATTATAGTAGTGATGAAGGAATTGCTAATGGAGCAAGTAGTAGTGACTATGTTGAGCAATAATTCTAGTGTTATGCAACAATGACAACAAACAATAATATAATCCTGTGTAATTGCACAAGTGGGACGGAAAAGGGTGGTGTGTATGCAAACCTTATCTCTATCTTATGAAGGCAAATAGACTCTTTTTGAGAGGCTCTCTACTCAAGTAGAACAACTCTAAGCAATATAAAAAGGAAACACAGTAGATGAAATCATGTATTATTGAGAAAATTCAAGTTATGTGAATTCTGATCTTAATGTACAAACTATTGCGATACTTAATGTGTTGCTCCCTTCGATTCAATTTGTGTTATATTTTTCATTTTTTAAAATTCAAGTTGAGTGAATTCTGATCAAAATTTTGAAATGGTTCCCCCCCCCCCCACTAAATTGGTATGAGAAAGAAGTGCAACTTGCAATACTTTTCGAATAGTTCTTGAGTCTATAAATTTTAATTTTAAAATATTAAGTTGATTTAATTTAATTCAACTTTGAAAATTAGTTCAATTGATTTTCGAACAACAAAACTAATCACATAAATCAAGACGGAGAGATTACTTAATACTGTCGATCAAACATAGCATTAGTTTATGTTAGAGAAAACAATCAAAATGGTCTGTATGAGGGTTGCTTCACTATGATCCTTAATATATTTCACTTGATTGAAATAGTCCTTCATGCATAACAAAAGATGTTCCTTTATTCTAAACCTAATATACTTGTCAATTTTTTTATATATTATATTTAATTGTGGACCCCACACATTGACAAAATCTATCAATTTTTTTTGTTAGCTTCAAAGAAAGCGCTCTATGAAATCTAACATCATTTTCTCACATACAAAATTTGCTATTTTTTCTTTCCTAAATTATTATTTGATCTCCAAAGCCGCTTTTAGTTTTTCATAGTAAAACTCTTTTAAGAAATTTCACTTTCTTGATTTTGGGTTTTTGATTTTGAAGTTTGTTAGTTTTGAATCCTCATTCCAGCTTCATGAAGCAAAGTAGCAGTTTTTGCAGGTACATGACCTCAGAAGGTTTCGAAACTGAGCTTGCCTGAGTCTCAGTTAAACTGAAAATTTCGAATAGGATGAGTTTGGAGTCAGAAGTCTTGTTCCTGCCTACCAAATAAGTACTTTTACAATGTTCACTTTCCGCAGTCAAAACAGGAAAGGAAGCAGCACACAAGGACGAACTCGTTCATTTAAATATCAATTCAAAGTCTCCTTTCCTTACTCGTTAGGAGAATTTCCAAAGAAATTCAAAGAGCTTATGATAGCGTAAATTTTCCCAATATTTGCAAATTTAGGATGTTGGGATTTGACTAAGGAAAAATTATGGAATTAGTAAAAATTAGTAACTTTTTATGGAAAATAGCTTTAGTTTAAAAATACTATAAAAGAGCAGTATGTTGTTTTTATAGCAAACCCTTCCCCTCTCTCCCTTGCGTCCTCCCTCCCCTCCTCTTTCTCTTTTGCTCGCCTCTCTGCTGTTAATATGTATTCATATTGATACAAATCAGTTTGTATTTGTATTCTTTTTCTCAAAAAATCGCGAAAAATACGCTCTCTCTTCTTTCTCTTGGATCTCACTCGCCTTTCTCCTCCCTCATCCCCAAATATTTTGCTATTATTTATAATTAAGAAAAAACTACAACCGTAGAATGTTTAATGTTTGCTATTTTTGAAAGTTTTCCTTTGATTAACTGGCTTTTGAATTCTCTTGATTTGCAAGGAGCAGATCTCAAGTAGAAGAAAATGGAGTCTTTTGAGCTGAAAATGTCTCAAAAGTGAATTTAGATTGTCATTGTTTTTTCTAGTGACTTTGGAGATTAAAGTAATAATTTAAGAAAGAGAAAGTAATGAATAATGTTAAGAAAAATAGAGAAAATTGTGTTAGAATTTATGCAACTCTTTCAAGCCTAGGATATGGATAAAATGTTGTTGGGAGTGCCACCTCTAAAAGAGTCTTACAGTGTGTTTGATCTGAATTTAGTCAGGGCTGCAATGTGGCTCCGAACATTGGGTGGAAAATAAAAAAGAGAAACTCTTTCTTTTGAGCCGTTAAAGAACACAACTTCTAACAGTTTTTTTTGGATAAATTTTTTAGGTTTAGGGCAAATGATCAAATTGAACACGTTTTGTTATACACTAAGGACCATTTCAAGTGAAATATATGAAGGATCAAGATAATAATCTTTATACAACAAAGATCATTTGTGACACCCGCCCGTTTGAACGTTGAAATTAACTAGTACTTTTGGAATAAGTCTAAGACTACTTACCATATTAGGAAGGATGTTATATGAGTTGTTTTGAGTGCACAATGTTTGTATGTTAAGTTTTAAGTTCAAGGAAGTTCCAAATTAAAAGTCGGCAAAAGTTATTGTAAATATCGTTAAGGAATTCTCTGTAATTTAGGGTCAGATGTCTCAGCAATTTTCTTCTAATATATAAAGATTTAGAATACCCATGACCTATCAAATCGAAGGTTTACAAGTCTAGTTTCATGTTGAGTTAGCTACAACCATATGATATAATGTCTATTGTCGACACTCTACTCCTTACTTAGTAGCCTAAAAAAAGTGGTTATGATTCTGTTTTTGATTAACTATGATTACTTGTTATTGTTGTGATGTTTTATCTTCTGGTTGTTGTCTATGATCTTGTTTTGTCCTCAGTAGACATTGACATTGCAGGGTTTTTGAGCATACAAATTGATTCTTTTACTGAGCCTACGAGACGGGTAGACTGAACCTTCGGGCCGGGTAGATCGAGCATACGGGCCGGATAGACCGTGCCTACGGGCCAGGTAGGCTGTACCTACGGGGCAACATTTATGTATTGTACCATAAATTCTCAGATTTGCTTTGATTCATGACACACCTACGGAGCAACATATATGTATCGTACCAAGATTCTCAGATTTGCGTTGATTCATGGCGCATGTATATTCAGACAGTTCAGTTAATAATAATATTGAGATTCAGGTAAGGGGCTAATATGGGTATTTATCGAGTGTTTGCGCTTGTTAGGACCTATATGAATTGTGTGTTGTTTGTACCTATCGGGATTATGTGGACCAAGTCAGGTTATTGCTTTTTACGTGCTTATATTTTTATGTTATAGGGAGCTAAGATATTATACTTCGGTCTCACCCTTGCCCTTTCCATTTAGTTCTTATACTTCAGTTTCAGCTTTTACTTTACCTTACATACTCGGTACATTATTTTATACTGATGCCCTTTGTCTGGTGGCGCTGCATTCATGCCTACAGGTCCTAAGCGACAACATGTGAGACTTGCCGAGTAGCCCAACCACCTATCAAGAAGATTGGTTGACTCCTTTCTTCCAGGGGTTGCAAGAGCTCTAGAGGTTTGCTTATTCTTCTTTTAAATTTTTTTGGATAGGACGGGGCCATGTTCAGTCCAAGTGTTATATTCGTAGAGGCTCACATACTAGTGTGTTGGGTTGTTAATCACGTTATTGGCCATGTTGGCCTTGTTTTCTAGTCGGCTAATGTTTGATAACTTCTTGGCATATTGTTTATATCTATTCCTATTTTCAGTTTCTGCATAGAGATCATGGTAGCTTTGATGGCCCACATATCGTTTATGCTTTCCTAGATACCATGGTGGTTTCGACGGTCCAAATAAGCTTCTATGCTAGTTGGTTATTGCTTAATATAAATTGTTGGGAGTAGTTGTTTTTCTTGCAGAGCTGTTGATAGGGGCCCTGCCGGCCGATGACTTATTTTTAAGTCGAGATATACTTGTTTGTATTCTTAATTGTGTTTGACTGCCATGCACAGTTAGCAAATGATTGGCAGGGTTGGCTCAGGTCTAAGTTTTGGTATTAGATGCCAGTTGTGCCCCTTGAGTTTGGGACGTGACATCATTTTGATCGTTTTCTCGTTTACGTTGTCAATACTTTTCTCCCCCACAATTTTTTCATCATACATTTTTACTCTTGTATTTTTCAAATCTATTTTGAAATGATTTTTATTTAGCCAAACTTCTTATTAGAAAAAAATCAATAGATCTTAATTAAAGTAGAAATAAAGTCTGCGTACATTCATTTTTATTAGATCTCACTTATAAAAATCACACAAAATATTGTGTTGTGAAATATAAAAATAATTAGAGTGAAGAGGTAAAAACACACCTTAATTATCATTTTTTTAGTTCCATACATAAATTATTGGGAATGTGAGAAACACATCTAAACGATCACTCATAAGTTTGAGAAACACACCTCAAATAATATGTAATGGTGTGTATATTACACTCTTTTCTTTTTAGCTCTTTTTTTTAAAAAAAAAAAATTCCCACGTGAAAAAAAATTCCACTATTTTCTCTCACCGTGTGTCAATATCTCCGAGTAAAATTAGGAATATTTCACTACTAAGCCACAATTTTGTCATAGTTTAAACGTCAGTTAATAATTTGCCAAAAAGAGTTAGGATTCTTATTTTTGTCTCAAAATATTGATGATTTTTGTATAAAATAAAGAAGTATGTTGAAAAAAAAGAAGTAATATTGATGAAGAAATGAAGAAAAATGGTTGAGAAATGATGATGAAGAAGAAGAGAGTTAATAAAGGATTTTATAAATCAATTGAAAATATGGCAGCAAATAAAGAACAATTATATATAAACGAAAATTCAAGGCCAGATGGCCTTAATGAATGTGTACACACATATTTGTTCCGTAAGAATTGTGGTGTATCTTTTAAATTAATCAGAGATAATTTAGATGTATTTTTTATATTAAGTTGGGGTAGTCAGATAGCCAACCAACTAAGCTGTTACAATCCTCCTATGTTCTGTATAATCATAAATAAGAAATAAGATTTTTATTTCTAATTATACAATTTGGCATACGAAAAATATGAACTAATGGTCAATTAAGTGAGTTGAGAATCATGAGATCTTAAAAAATTCAAATTTCAGTAAAAACAAAAATACTAGTAGATGATTTCTTATTATTTTGTCTACCTTTGATAGAACTAGTCGAAATGCGCACAAACTTGCCTGGAGACACCATGATTATCGAAAAATAAATCATAATTTTTGCTTATAGTTATGAATTATATTTTTGTGTAAACAAGTCTTTTATTTTACTACCAAGAATTATTTCAAATATGGTCCTATGGTCTAGCGGTTAGGACATTGGACTCTGAATCCAGTAACCCGAGTTCAATTCTCGGTAGGACCTTTACCTTTTTTTTTTTTTTTTTTTTTTGTGGTCTTAATTAAAGTTTTATTTTAACCATAAAAATAATAACAATATATATTAAGACACAAATTCTTTTTTTGATTACTTTCTGGTTTTATAACTCTATGATTCGACAAAGTATATTCTTTCATAAGTGAATACAAAATGCTTTGTATATCGAGTTGTATTATATTAATGAGCAAATATATAATGTTGATTTTGTTGGGAAAAAATGCAATCATGATATCGATCTATTTGAAGAGGGAACCGTTTCTTGGAAAAATAATAATTCTTGCAACTACGAAAATCACAGTACAAGCTCTCCCTTTTCCATTTGTTTCTCAGAAGAATTTAGCATAGACCACAACCACCTATGTTTGTTTCTCGTCCTTTGGTCACTCCTCTTACTAGTGGTACCGAGCTTCCCAAGTTGGATGTCACTTCCTTCTCAGATCCCACCTATTTCATTCTTCTATTGAGTCGACTAACTCGATGGAGATAATTCAACCTACATCATTCTTCAAGAAAAACTTCTAAAGTTTGTATCTTTAACAAATATGGCACACCAATGAACTAGAAATGCAATTAATATGCACAAATTTTTCACTAGAGAGTTCATCATCTGCTATATATACCTAAAATATACTTTTGACCTTATATATATAGTGAAATTGTTGAACTTGAACTAGGGGTCTTTCAGAAACAACCTCTCTACCTCCATGAGATAGTGATGAGGCCTGTGAACACTCTAGCCTCCCCAGACCCCACTTATGAAGTTTCACTGAATATGTTGTTGTATATACAGTGAAATTTTCCAGCAACGCGTTCATATGTGCCTTCCGGCCCTGTTCAGTACCTATTGTTCAACCATGCCAATATGTCACTATGAACCACCTCAATATTTTCATTAGTCTTTGCAAACAACAAAGAATGCATCACACCATCATAAATCTTCAATGTCTTTCCTGTGCTTTTAGCCAATTTATACTATTCCCTGCTCACTTCTGGATCAGTGACAACATCAGCACTCCCATGTACTACAACAACAACAACATAGTAAGATCTGAGGAGGGTGGTATGTATGCAGCCTGACCCCTAGAGAGGATGTTTCCAACATCAACACGCATGTAAGACCAAACCAGGAATGGCAGGTTGCGCCCACACGTTAGACTATTCTCTTGATTATATGTCATATTTCACCACCATAGGTATCAAATAACTTTCTCCATCAAAGCTTAGTCAAATAGAAATAAATCACAATTGCTAGAGTGCATTCTATCACAAGCATAACTACTGAATAACTTTGCCACTACAACTTAGACAAATAAAAGGAAATCACTTAAGCATAAATAACATTCTTTCAATAGTCATGCAGCAATACGATTCATTCATAAGAAAATGTACAATCTTTGATTAGTCTAAATGGAAAGTTTTGCGATGAAAGTCTGCAAAATACAGATAATCCAGTCCACATCATTCATGGAAAGAGAACTTCTAAAGTTTGTATCTTTAACAAATATAGCACACACTAATGAACTTTGAATGGGATGAATATGAATATAATCCAAGTATATACTTCTCCACACAAGCGGCAAAGACAAGTTTTTCGCCAAAAGGTTCATCATCGACTATACATACCAAAAAAAAAAAAAAAACTTTTAACCATGTATATATAGTATGATTTTCCGGGGAAGGATTAATATAAACCCCTTCCACCACTCTAGCTCCTCCTCTGCTCAACATTTATCATTCAACTATGCCAATATGTCACTATGAACAATCTCAACATTTTCATCAGTCTCTCCAATCAAACAATATGATTCAACAAAGTTGTAAAACATCCATTCATAAGCAAACACAGAATGCTTCAAAGAAAATATCCAATCTTGATTCTGCTGAAAAAAATGCAATCTTTATATCTAGTCTACTTGGCAAGCTCTACACATCATTCTTAGAGAAAAGAACTTAAGTTTGGATCTTTAACAATTATGACACACACTAATGAACTAGAAATGGGATTAATACGAATCAGATATGTATATAATCCAAGTGCAGACAATTCAGCATGAGTGGCGGAGACACGACTTTCATCAATCATCAAGGGTATTGTATATACCTAATAAGTACTTTTGACCTTGTATATATAGTGTGATTTTCCAGTAACGGATTCATACAAACCCATTCAGCTCCTCTAGATCCGCCCCTGCTCAGCATCTATCATTCAACCATGCCAATATATCACCACGAACAATCTCAACATTTTCATCAGTCTCTCCAAACAACAAAGAATGCATCATACCATCATAAATCTTCAATGTCTTGTCTGTACTTTTCGCCAGTTTATACAATTCCCTACTCACTTCTGGATCAGTAACAACATCAGCACTCCCATGTAACACCAAAAATGGCATATTCACATCACATAGTTTGCTACTAACATAATCAGTCACACGTAAAAGCTCAACAACAGTACCCATTCTTGGTTTTCCAAAATACCTATTAGGATTCCTCCCATCAATAATCCTTTTTTCTGGTACTTTAACAGATTTTCCCAACAAATCAGCTGTTGGTACAACAGCCAAAGTTGGTGCAAATCTTGCAACTAATGTCAAGAACTGAACAATTGGCCATATGGGTTTCACTTTATCAGATATTTTACACATGGGACCTATCAAAATCCCACCATTAAACTCTTTAGGTCTTTTCAAATGAATCAAAAGACAAATTGCACCACCCATAGACTCACCAAAGAGGAATTTAGGCAAATCTTGAAATTCAGGATTTTGGGTCAAAACAAAATTGAAAAACGACAAACAATCATCAATAACTAAATCAAGATTAGGTACATAAGCTTTAAGACCTTGAGATTGGCCATGCCCTTCAAGGTCAAGAGCAAAACAAGCAAAACCCTTTTTAGCTAAGTGAATTGGGGTTGCTTGAAATGTCCAACTGATATCATTTCCATAGCCATGGACCATAAAAATGATACCTTTAGGTGGGGTTTTTGTGGTGGGTAACCATGATCTTGTGAAAAGGGTTAAACCTCTAGGTGAAGTGAAAAAAGATTTGGTAGATTTGATACCTTGGAGAGTATAGTAATCTTCTTCTGAAGTATTTCCCCAATAATGGAGGAGAGGAGATTTGTTTTGCTCTTCCTCCATTATAGCAAATGAGTTTTCTTCTCTTTGTTTGTGAAGAAGAGAGAACAACAAAAATGAGTGGTCAATTTTATTTTTTTTCCTTTTTATACATTTAAGTCTTTTTTTTTTGATTTTTCATGTTAGGTTCGTTATTCGTATTAGAGTCTGACTAATTCATATTTATATAAAATAGAATTTCATTTGGGAGGAAACATTCCTTTCAATCATTTTTTCATATTCATGATTCGAACTCGAAATTTCTAATCAAGAAAGGAAATTTTTTATCTAATGCACCATATTCTTATTCTCATTTATAAAAGTTCTCTTTTTGGTTCCTAATCAATTTTTTTGACATATTTGTTGGAAGTTTCTATTGTGGTTTAAGTGTTTTTAGAGGGTGTTTGGATTGACTTAAAAGTTGGTCAAACCTACTTTTAAGTTAGTTTTTGACTTCTGAAAGTGTTTGACAAATATAAAAAATAACTTAAAATAAGTTGAAAAGTATTTCACAAGGTCAAGAATGACTTAAAATAAGTCAAAAACCAAAAGTAGGTCTCTTCTTACTTTTTATTTTTTGACTTAAAAGTTATTTCAATTTGACTTTTTATTTTTGACTTAAAACTACTTTTTAAGCCAATCCAAACCGTCCTTAGTCATGTTGAAAGTCAACTCAATCAAATTGGTAATCAAGTTTTTGTTGGAAAATATTATTGAGTCAGGTTCATTCATAAGCGATGTTAATTAATTCATAAATGGATTAGTTAGTATAATAATAATATAATAAGTATAATGTAATAAGTGAGGTTGAGAAAGATATAAAATATATACATACTTTACTTCTATACCTTGTAAAGGTAGAAAAATTATTTTTAAAATCAAATTGATAATCAAGTTGTTGTTAGAAAATATTATTGAGTCAGGTTCATTCATAAGCGATGTTAATTAATTCATAAATGGATGAGTTCGTATAATAATAATAATATAATCAGTATAATGTAATAAGTGAGGTTGAGAAAAATATAAAATATACACAGACTTTACTTCTATACCTTGTAAAGGTAGAAAAATTTATTTTTAAAAGACTCTCAACTCAAAAAAAAACAAATTAGATAGTCCTCAAAAAACCATAGTTATTGAGCTATAAATATATATTAATTATTGTAGACATTGAAATTTTGTGGGATTCTATAAGATGTGCAAATCTAATTAGGATTCTTAGAGGCTACTCAACCCTAAACTCCACTTTATGTCAAAGGATACTATATTCCCTTAAAAGGCATCTCGAATATTCTGCGAATTCTAGAATATTTATAGATAGATCAAAATCAATCATCCTAGTTCGAGAAACACGTCACTAACGACACTCGAATCACGGATAAATCTTTTGAGAGAAAAATCAAAGGAGGAAAAAAAAATTATACTCACAATCTTGATCAATAAAATTATGTTTCTTCATATTTTATTTCATATTTTATTTGTGATTGCTGTTTAATTTCTATCACTTTTAAAATTTGTTGAAAACAATTAAGGCGTTGGATAATAAGATTTTTCTTACTTTTTTTGTTAGGAAAAAACAATGACTAGGTTACTACTTTCTTGCAACATACTAAAATATTTAGGCTGAGGACAAAAGATATTAATTATAATTCTTAGGAGCTTGCCTTTCACCAAAAAATAATAATATGCCAATGCCAACTTAGAAATTTGACAGGAACAAAATTAAAGAAGAATATGAAGACTAAAAAATGCTTGAAATATAATATATACTATATTATTACAATATTAAAAAAAAGTGATTGCCCAATTCCTTGCAAGAGTTACTTTTGCAATCACTCTTTCACTATAATAATATTTTCAACAATTACATGAAACATAATCTTAGATTATATGAAGCAAACTCTTTTGTACACCAACCAAAAGAATTATAATTCTTAGGATTTTGCCTTTTAACAAAACTTATCCCAATACCAACTTGTTGTTTCATGTTTTTCACATGATTGACACATGCATTGACTTTGACAATCTCAATCTTTTTCTTTATCTTCTTTTCTTGAAGTGGCATTATTTGAGTTTGTTCATTTTGACCAAGTGGAATGTAAATAGCTCTCATTATGTCTTCAAGTATTGCTGATTTTGTATCAAATAAATTGCAAGAATTGAAGAACATGTGAAACACATTTAAACAAGAAAGGTGAAGGAGCTTCATTGTTCTTGGCATATCATTGAATCCATCCATTAAAACATTTTCAAGAAATTCTTTCTTTTTATCTCCCAAGATCACTTTCACAAAATCAATTGAATCTTCAATTTGTCCCCTAGGGTTTTCATTGAAATGAAGTAATGTGTAGTTCATCTTCCCAACTTCTCTTTCTTTCTGCATATATGATCAATAAAATCACGCACCATTAAAAATTAGTATAGGTACAAATTCATAATTTATCTATCGTTGATTCCTGTCTTTCTGTAGTGTTTGAAATGCAAGTAAAACTTTATTAAAACTCACAACCTCAAAACTATACGGATTGAATTGTGATTATATATCGACATCACTTTATGTCAGTATCTAGGACCCTCGTTACGTTTTCTATTATATAAAATAATATAATTATAAATAATTTTATTAAGGCGTAATAAACCTTGTTAGATGGAATTATTAATGAACTTACTTGATAGCTTTGGATGTCATTCAACAAGCGAGTTGTGGTCATGAGCAACTTTGTGATGTTTTCATATTGGCCATTAATTGGCCCAAACAATTGATTTGGCAAAATTGAACATCCAAGAGAAGCAGCATGAAGAACTAAAATATGTGCACCAATTGATATCATGCCAACTTGTAGATATTTATCCCTAGATGGCAAATTTGAAGTTCTACTCCATAAGCTTTCCATCATCCATGCATCAAATGTCTCCTTCCACTTTAAAAAAAAAACAAAATAAGAAAAAATAACTTAAATAGTCGTTTATCAATTAATTTAAATATAGTCGATGGATATGTAATATATCTATAATATGTGTATAATTGTGTATAATCAATATATAATTTATGTGCACGACTAAAAAAAGTAAACAGTGAATCTGACCAGCTATTTGTGTAAACATTTCGTAAAACAACAACATTTTTATATTTGGAAATGAATTTTGAGGGTGTACAATAATAATAGGTATATGCATAAAATAATAATATTTGAGTCCTTAAGTCAAAGGGTGTTCAGTTGAAGATCTATCATCGAAAGATTATAGTACTCTCTCTCTCTCTTTATATATATAATTTGAATATCATTGGCAATATTCTTAATCTCGTCATATACCACACAACGTTCTATTAAAGGATATTCATTTGAATATCATTGGCAATATTCTTAATCTCGTCATATACCACACAACGTTCTATTAAAGGATATTCAACTGATCATCTTTCGATAAATATTGATGTGCCCCTCCCTATACCCTACTTATAGGGATAAACAATGGTTCATATATTTTGCTTCAAATTTGAGTTTAACTTTTATATAGTGAGAATTAAATAAGATGAGAAAACTTACCATATGTCGAAGTTGTGGGGTGATGTCAATTTTGTGTTGAAGATGATACATTTTGGCGACATCACACACAAGATCATCAAGTGCTTCAAATATGATCTTACTTGGTCCATCAAGTTTCTTTGCATCCCACCTATGACAAAATAATAATAATTAATTAACGAGTTTAAATTTTATACATTGATACTATAAAAAATATTTACACGATCAGATTATATATAATTTTTTTTATTGAATTACCTTTGTATTGCCTCACTTAAGATATGGAGTTCACTTAAAGAGGCTTCTTCATCATAAAAATCATCAGCAACAGTAATAACTATGGAACATTTTGCAACAATTAATCTAAGAAAAGATTCATAAGGTAGAAAACTACTACTACTTGCTGCACTTGCAAAATAAGAATAAGTAGTTTTTTCTCTCCCAAATCCAATATCTACAAGGCCTTTCTCTTTTGACCACCTACAAATCCACAAATAAAATAAATAAATACATAAAATAGAAAAAAACTTTATGTAATGATTAGAATGATGTAATATAATACAAATTTAATTTATATACACTAATAATATAAAAATGGTTTATACTATGAGGGTTCTGGGTTCTAGTCCTTTCTACGTTTAAATTTTTTTATAATTGTACATAATTAATATATTTTAAAGATAAATATAACGTCTGGATCAAAGCTATTGAATTCTAAAAATCCGTACCAAACGGTGCATCCAATCTTGATTATGTGGATATTTTAGCTCTTGTTTGATCATAGATTTTGAAATTGAAATTTAAAATTTTGAGTTTTTGAAGTTGTGTTTGGAGTTTGGACATGCACTTTATTTGGGAAAAAATTGAAGTTTTGTGACTAGAAATGAACTAGTTTGGGTCCATTTTTAGAAACTTCAAAATATTTTGAAGATAAATTTTTAATATTTAATCAAATTTTTTGATCAAACAAATAATTTATACTGTCAGTATATAAAAATTAAAATTACCGATATAATATTATTTATGAAGATCAAAGGGAATTGTGTTAGTACCTCTTTAGGTCTTCCAATTCCTTCCTATAAATTGACTGTCGATATTCATAATTTTGCACAGCTAATTGCATTAACTTTTCATTTTGCAGATAAGACAACCTAAGAAAATAACATTTTTTTAATTAATTAATAATATACAAATTGTAAATAAAATAAAAAAACATATTCTTACCAATAAAATGAATATTTTCCAATAGAGAGAGGGATAGATTGATTTAATTCAATCCATAATCTGTGATCAAGATGTTCTAATCGAGCAAACCATGGTACATTCAACTCATGCTCAATCTAAAAATAAACAAAAAAAAATTAGCATGTAAAAAAACATTGTTTCAGCTACAACTTCATCTGAACTCAATAGTTTCGATACGAAGTATAGATACATACGTAAAACATTTACTAAAATCTTAACAAATATTAAATATGAATTAATTAAAATTTACATTTTTTTTTCACTTAGTGTTCGATATCCATATTGAAGCCCAACTAAATTTATATTCACACCATAAAATCCTACATTGAGTATAAAACACTCTTTAACAAAACGACTTCGTACCCATGTACTCCAACCCGTGACCTCTGGTTAAAGGGTATGTAGTTACCACTAATAAAAAATTATGTTTAAACAATCTATGTTAATTAAGTACTAGTACTACTTACCACTTTTTGAAGTGCTGGAAATAATGATAAATTATCATTATTCACAAGAAAATTTCTGGCAAAAAATCTTGCTTCTTCTATTTGAGATTCTCCATTGAACATTAAATCTGTGGCTCTATAAACATTGTACATCACATATGTAAATTGTTCTTTGTTCTTTTCTATCTTGTCTCTTATTTGTGGTTGTTGAAGAAACCAACAAAAACTTCCTACAATAGACAAAAAAAAATAAAAATTATTGAGTGTTTGAACATAAAAAATATTGATAGTAATCTATTTATTTTCCGATAAAAAATATTTTCTGAAAAATAACTTTTGTCGTACCAAAAGAATATATTTCACATGACAAAAGTTAGATCATGTAAAGTACCTTGATTTATTTTGTAGCCTTGCAATCTAAGAAGCCTAAAAGCCAATGAGTCCTTTAATAATTTCTCTGGTAAATCATCACTTGTTTCTTCTGATGATGATGATAATAAATACTTATTATTATTCTTTAAATTATTCATTTGATAATTATTGTAAACTTGGTCAAGAATTTGTTCAATTTCTTTTTCAAAATGTTTAGCCAATCCCATTCTTTGTATATTATCAACCATGCAAAGCATTTTTAGCTCTTCATCCACTGGAAATCTTGAAGGCACTGCCAATAAAAGACAGCAAGAAATCATGAAAAATTAAATTAGGATTTAAGACAAAAAATATTCAACAAAATGAGCAAATAATATGGAATATTAGGATTTATATCCAAGTATATAGTAGATGATATTTTTCATATGCCTAAACTTTGATTGATAGAGTTATTTAGTATATGTGCTGATAAAGGTAAGACACGTAAATTGAAACAGTAAGAATATTTATAACAAACCTCCATTGGGACATTTTTGAACAATTGACATGAGGTATTCAAGACATTTTTTATTTCCACTAGACATGAAAGCTTGTGCTGTGGAAGATGGAGATTGGAACAAAGAACCATCTTCTTCATTAACAATATTATCATTGAGCTTTTCACTGAAAAAAATAAGAAAAAAATTGGTGAATATATAGTTAAAACCTAGTAAAACTATTTATTTTTCTTTGTCAGACAAGTTTAATATATAGAGTCTGTGTGTTCAGAATGAAATATATATGTATGTATGATTTTATTTTATGTATATATTTTTTCTCTCTTATATATGTAGTTAAAGACGGAGGATGCATCGTTATAATTACAGGTTCAATAAATCCAACAAAAATATGTATATTATCCAAACATATAATTTTGCCTTTAACCTAAATTATCCATCACTAAAAAATCTAGTAAATCCTTATTTATTTTATGTAGAGTTTGTGTGGTCAAAATGAGTATATAGTTTTATTTTACGTACACATTTTTTTAATATGTAAAAACATCATTAGAGTTACGGATTCAAAAGAATTCAGCAAAAAACATGCATATCATCTAAACATTCAATTTATTATAAATAATTTTATTTTTCTATAGTTTTGATTCAAATTTTATATATTTATTTTAAATTTTTTATTTAAGATATAAAAATAATATATTCATAACCCATTGTGGTTTAGAATCTATAAACTAAACTCGTGTTGAGTATTCTATTTTTAAAGCTATGTAGCCAACATATTCAAAATTTAGAGTTAATAAATTCAGAATGGTTGAAATTTTTAACATATATATTTTTTATGCTTAAAAAAGAGAGGGACAACCTATTAAGTTGAACCGATAAAACCCGCCTTAGATCTGTCTCTTGCATGCATGCAATTATAAATTACATGGAAATTATTATTCTTACCTTTCAAGAAGTGCTTTCTTCTTCATGAAGACGTCAGATAACAATTTTTTTGACCCATTGACAATAATAATCTCTAGGCCTTGTGCTTTTGCAAGTTGAAGAATTGAAGGGAAAACAATTGTGAACCAACATGGAAAACATTGAGAATTTTCCTTCAAAAGTGTATTCATATTTGCATGAATAAATTTCAAGCCTGAAAATAACAACACATCCAATGTCATTTAAAGTGATTACAACTAGTGGCGCATCCAGGATTTTTGTTCAGGGGGTTCGAAAAATAAAAGTATAAACATGTAAATAAACCTTTAGAAATGGGAACCTTGATTTTTTTTGGGTTTAAAACCCCACTTTTAGCACGTTTTTTAAAGTAAAAAGAAAGAAAAACTGAACTGAAAATTAAAAAAAAAAAAAAAAGAAACTGAAAAAAATAAAATGCTTTCACTAGGATTCGAACCACAAACGCACAACTTAATTTTTGGGAGATTTACCACTGCGCCATCAACTTCTCTTTGTTATTGAGGGGGTTCAAAATATTTATATCTACAGAAATACAGAAAAATTACTTTATATATACAGTGTAATTTTTTGCCGAGGGGGTTCGGGTGAACCCCCTGAAGACCACGTGGATCCTCCCCTGATTACAACAATAACAACATATTTAGTGTAATTAATATCCCATAAGTAAAGTTTGTGAATGAAGCCCGGTAGGGTCAATCTGAACCCCTTTGATAAAAATATTGTATTTACTCCCTTAGTAGCTTAGCAAAAATCACGTCCATTAGAAATCAACAAAACATAATGTGTAGTTAATTCACTAAGCTATTCTTATTTAATAAATATCCCTTGAAAATTGAACATTGTACTATTTGTTAAATGGAGTATAAGGGTATTGTTGAAAAAACATACTAATTTTTGTCTTGTATTCCTAAGCGTGTCACTTATTTTGGGATAATTTTTTTTAAGGTGACACTCATTTTGGGATGCATGGAGGGAGTATATCTGATTTTTTAATGTATATTGTGTATGTGTTGAACCCTCTTTGTGTGTTTGTTTTTCCATATTTTGAACTTCCTTAATTAGTGAAAATCCTAACTAGCTTCGTTGCTGAAAATTATCGTAGGATATACACAGCCCTTACTCCTACCATTGTAGGGTCAATAAATTGTTTCTGATCGCTAGATCCCCGACTCAAAGAAGAAAAACATATCAAAACACTTTGAGAAAAGAAATAACAGAAGCAAAAATATAATTTAATAAAGTTTGTGCCTTTTATTCCAACAAACAAACATTCCAAAAAATAATGAGTGCAACACAAGTACTAGTCAAAACGTGATTCGCACTAAGAAAATTCAAATATTATAGTATCTAAAAGTTATAATTTTTTTTGAAGTTATTATGTGCGACAATATTTTGGAGTATTAGAGTACATAAAATTTAGGTTTATATTGCTCGAATTCTTCAAAAAATGTTGTATAGTGTCTGTAGACGTCATCCATTTTTTTTAGAGGAACCAATACAGATACATCAACATTCTGGAGAATCTGAGCAACATAAATTAGATTTAGGTAACAATATAATTGCAATTTTTTGCTACTTTAATTTACCTTTTATTATGTGTCTTTCACCCACATTCCATTTCTTGAGTGCTACCATGCATGCAAGAGTAATAGGGAGACTATAAATGGTGGGAATTAAATTTTCACCATTTGATTCACCCCAAAACCCTTGCTCATTTTGGTTGTTGAGAATCCAATTTAGACAACTCTCAAACATAGGACCATTAGCTTCTTTTTCTTGATTATTAAAAGGAATCATCGCCAACCAAGCAATGTCATGATAGGCAGATGTTTTGGTAAAAAAAGTGTTGAAATTGTCTTGGTTTGAGAACAAATCTTTCTTGATTACATGTACAAGAGATTCAATAGAAGACAATGATGAGGAATCCATGAGAATTGCAAAGAAAGAGGCTAATAAAATGATGTATAGAGTTCTTAGTTGAATTGATGTTTTGAGAGAGTGATTGTGGAATATTCAAGGGAACTATAGGACTATATATAGAGAGTAATGATAGTTTCCATATTGAGGATTTAAAAAAAAAATTCACCAGATGTCCGGTATCCTCATTGGAGCCCAGTTAAATTCGAATTCGCATTGAGAAATCCCACATAAGGGTAGTCCGTACCCATGAGGACTCAAGTCCGAGACCTCTGATTAAGGATGAAGAAGTAGTTAATTACCACTCCACCACAATCCTTTTTAGTAAGAAAATAATTTGCAACACGCTTAAAATATTCATTTCTAATCAATGATATCAAAATTAAATTCAACTCAATTTTATGATTTACCTGTTGCATAATCATCTTATATTGTTCATACTTTAGATGTCCACTCTGAACATGCTCCGGCCGGGGTTGAATTCCCACATTATAAGTGGAAGATGGGGTACTATGTACGACGATCTCCTTATGTGGTCCACGATAATTTTCACTTGAACTGGCTTTTTAATTGAGTTATGTTAAATGTCTATTATTTTACATATCTGGTGTTTATAAAAACTGGATGCACAATTAAACAAAGGTATTAAAAAAAATATTCCATAAAAATTTTTACCATTTAAAATTACTAACAATATAAAAATAAAAAGTCTTTACATTGATATTGTTTATTATCGGAGTATGGAAACTCTAAGATCCGTTTGGCCATGATTTTTTTTTACTTTTTTTCAAAAAAAATTCTTTACTTTATTTAAAATTCACCATTTGGTCGTTAAAATTTTATTAGAAAAATGCTGTTTTCACTTCTGTATTCTTTTTCAAATTTACCCATATATTTTTTTAATAAAATAACTCTATTTAAATTATATTTTATATTTATTTTTTAATATATAAAATACATTTAAATTCTAAATATTTACCGCATAAAGTATAGTCAAACACTATTTTAACTTTAATATTTTCAAATAAAATTGAAATAATTTTATTTTCACGACCAAATGCCGCTAAATATGGAAATCGTGGGCCTAGTCTTTTTTATGCCAGTACGTTGTTGTCTGCATTTATAAAAACAAAACTTGTATATACCACAAAAGTAAACATCATGGTTGTTGTTATTTGTACGAATTAAATATATTTATTCATTTAAATTAAATATAGAAAAGACTTTTGCAGCCATGGACATTATTTTCTTATATAAGTTCATACACTTAAAAACGTTTTTCATGTAATTTACGTTTGAAATAGTCATGCAATGAGGTCATTAAAGATGTAGCAAAAAAAATAATCTAAAAAATGGTATAGTTGAATAGTATTTGTGCCTATTTTGGTTATGTAGAGCCACCTTAATGTGACCCTTATATACAAAAGTCCAGACGAGTTCGGTCCAATATATATTATTGTATTTGTTTTAATTTTATAATTTTGTTGTTAGTTATTTTTATAATATTTTAAATATATTTTTAAAATAATATATGTGACACATGTGATATTTTGATAGTCCTAATTTATAAGCAGCCATAGTAAATCTAAAATGACTAAATTATCCTCGAATGTAACTTAGTGAATATAAGAGGGAATAAGCACACACGTCTGACGTTAATTGTGGGTTATATCTCTTAAAGAAAGTTTAATTAGAGGTATATATATTTGCTGGGTTAATTTTATTTATGATGTTTGGAACTTTAGATTTAATTATTATTATTTGATGTAGTCGTTTAATACGAATGATAGTAAAAAAATAAATAAAAATAAATCTCTCTTAATTAATTTATTAAAATGGACAAACAAAATGATATAGAGGTTATGTAAAATCAAACAGTCTGAGTATATCTTTATTATAGTACTGATTAATTTTTCTTTACTATTGTATTTACTTTACATATTTAATTATTGATATATTTCATTTGAATCTATAACTTTTCTACCATCTCAACGTACAAATAATTGTTATTATTGTTGTTATAAGTTTGTACTCGTTACTAAAAATAGTTTGTGAAAGCAACAAATAATATAAACCACTAGTCAGAAATAAATTGAGGGTGAAGCATTGAAAAGTCTTAAAGATTCTCTGAGGAAAAATAAAGATGCTTCCTATGTTATCCATGTGAAAGTATTGACGTAATTTTATAAAGTTATTTAATATGAAGTTTTTACGTTAGTGGTTCATATTATTCATTGCATTCACAAATTATTTATAGTAATGAGTGCAAAATTAGTGCTATAATACAGATATAATTTGTTATTTGAATATATTCAACCGGTCAAATGTGGTTATATATATATAAACTTCATATATATAGTAATGAGTCCAATTTTTTTACTGTAATAAAGATATCAGTAATTTATTATTTGAATATATTCAACTGGTCAAATATGGTTATTTATATCCTTAAAAAAGCAACAAATATATATATATATATATATATATATATATAAATTATTTATAGTAATGAGTGCAAAATTGGTACTATAATAAAGATATAATTTATTATTTGAATATATTCAACTGGTCAAATGTGGTTATATTTAACCTTAAAAAGAGCAGCATTTTATATATATATATATATATATATATATACTAGTTTGTTGACACGTGCGCTGCACGTGATTACCAATTCAAAAAATATATGTTATACTAAATAGTATTGCTTATTTAACTGAAGATTTGAATAATAAGTTATGCACAAAATAATATTGTAGATTCTTTTGTGAATGTCCAATGTGGATCGTCATATTTATCTCTTATTCACACGAATCTATGAAGATGGTCAATGAAATTTTTTATCAGTTAAATGCAATAATGCATATATTTATTTCAATTTGATGAGGTTCAATCATGTAATTAGTCGTATCTCAGTAATATTACCTTATAGACGATATTTGTTGTGTATTTTTCTTATCATCTAATCAGATGTGCTTTGCACGTGTACTCCACGTTAAACTGTGTAGATGTCATATGAGCATGTGAAGAGAACAACTACATTTTATTTTTTAGAACTTATCTTTGTATAATAATTTCTATTTTTTAAGTTATAACATAATAGATGACGTTTTTGTTGTTGTCTCTGATTGATTGTATACATAAATCAAAGATAGTTAATTGACTGTCCATAGTTAACTGAGAAAAGTTTCTTTTTTTTTGCAATTAAGTTTTAAAAATTTATATAAATAATGTATACAAGCTAAATCTTTCACAAATTAAAACAAAATGAAGACAGAGATACCAAAATTTTCTCCATGATTTAATGAAATTTGAGGGGTGTTAACATCAGTAAAAGACTTTCGAGAATCCATAGAGAGAAAATTTGTTTTCGTTGTTGTTCAACTAAATATATTTGTTGAGAGAGGAAGAAAGTTTTGTGAATTGTAGGATTTTATCATTTGAGTTTAGTGTTTAAGTTACAGTTTGACCAAATTTCTTATTTAGATTTTCTAAATGTAAATTTTTTAAAGTTTGCACAAATAGTCTCCTATATTACTGATATTTAATTTGTGCCCCTACGATTTGTTGTTCAAAAATATAGTCATACGGAAATTAAATGTAATAGAATATTGATATGTTTAGGTTATTGCATGAGATTACTATCAATGGGCTTATACTCACCTGTTTATCTTACACCCAACAAAGATGTAGTTCATATACTTGTAAACGATTTTCAATTTATTCAATCAAGCACGATTCATCTAGGGAAAAATAACAATATCGCGTTATCACATATATAGGGGCGGTGTAATAATATGAAAAATTATTGGTCAAAAGTTAATACAAGAAAAGATGAAAGATAGAAATAATTAATGTAATAACTATGAGAATTCATAATATTATAACTAAAGAATGTTAAAGAGTGTGAATAACGTTTGCAATAATTAGTAATAACTAAGAGAATTTATAATGTTATAACTAAAGGATTAATGTGCAATAGATGTATTTCTAATAAATTTTATACTTACATAAATAAATATGACTTTTAATTAATGTTACTATTTTTTCATATAGTTATTACATTTTAATTTAGTGTAGGGACAAAATAAAAATGTTTATTCCATATTACTGAATATAAAATTTATTTTGTAATTGATAATTTTTTAAATGATTCATATATATTCACATATTTTCACTCTTGAGAAGTTTAATAATTTTGAAAAAAGATGTTCAGAAGCATATATTTACATCACAAGAAAAATTGTTAACAAAAACAAATGAATTTAGACGACATCATGTTAACTTCATATGTTGGAACATTACATACTAATGTATATATTAAGCAAAAAACTAATTATTATATCATCAAAATTATTTTCCTCAAGTATCGAAGTTATGGAATATACCCTCTTAAGATAGAACGATTTACTTCATCAGAATAGTGGTACCTCATATTCCGCTAAACTTCGAACTCACTCAACAACAATAAATCACACAAAAAATTTTAAAATGCAAGAAGAAGAGTAGGAGATTAAAAATTTGTGGTTGAAAAATGAGAGAAAACTCCTCTATTTATAGTCAACAAAGGGTAGTATGAACAAATGTTTTTGTGTCTTATTTGAAATGTCATGACCTTTCCGAGAAGTCGAAACCCTTTGGAAAAACACAACATATTGAAAAAGTCACAACTCACCAAAAAATCACAACCCTTTGAAAAAAGTCACAACTTATCAAAAAAAGTCATAACTCATCGAAAAGTGACCTTTCTGAGAAGTCACAACCCTTTGGAAAAGTCACAACTTATTGAAAAAGTCACAACTCTTTGGAAAAGTCACAACTCATCGAAAAATTACAACCCTTTGAAAAAAGTCACAATTCATCGAAAAATTCACAACCTAAGTTAGGGATATTATAGTAATTTAACATTCAAGTTAGGAGTTCATGCTTTTAAGGTAACAAGTTTTTTGACACATGCGTTGCACGTGATTACCAATTCCAAAAATATATGTTATAGTAAATAGTATTGCTTATTTAAGCGAAGATTTGAATAATAAACTTAGCAAACAATAATATTGCAAATTCTTTTGTGAATGCTCAACGTGGATCGTCATATATATCTCTTATTCATGCAAACCTATGAAGATGGTTAATGGAAAATTTTATTAGTTAAATGCAATAATGTATATATTTATTTCAATTTGATGAGGTTCAATTATGTAATTAGTCTTATCTCCTAATATTACCTTATAGACAATATTCACTTTGTATTTTTCTTGTCATCTAACCAGATGTGCTTTGCATGTGTATTCCACGTTAAATTGTTTAGATGTCATATGAACATGTGAAGAGAACAACTACATTTTATATATTCACATATTTTCACATTTGTTGTAAAAAAAAAAACTTGAAACATTTTAAAATAATATTTTTTGAAGTTAGAAGATCTTGTTAACTTGATAATACATTTGTGACATGTATAATACTTTAATTTAAATACAAATACCTACCCAAAAAAAATATAAAAAAAATATATATGTGTATATAT
>JAJOOO010011705.1:0-61142 GCA_029582685.1 Solanum piurae | reverse complement strand
TTCCTGTTCCATCATAAATTGATTATAATAACAACAAAATTATACACATTCGTCATTATTTTTTCATACAAATATCATTCAGACAGTACACTACAAAATAAATTTCATACAAAAAATAATATTTCACATTTCATACAACAATCATCATTCATACCAATTTTATACATTTCTCATACCAAATAATTCATTACTCTCACACAAATTTATATACAAATGACAAAACATATATAATCAATAAAATTTCAAATTTCATACCAAATTAAAACACTTTTGATACATTTCTTCAAAAATCTAAATAACTTTTTTACACATTAGTGAACACACTTTCATACCAATTTCATTACATTTATACTACCAAATTCATTCAACATTTTACATTTAATTTATATTTTTTTTAAAAACAGTAATCAATATTACAATTTTACTATACCTACTTAATCTACAACGATAAAACTATTTATATTTTATACATTTATACTCAAAACTTTCATATATTGCGCCTATTTCTCACGAAATCATGATTTTGACAGTATACAAATTAATCAAACAACAACAAAAAAAGAAACCTACCAAAACGTATTATGAACAAAATTAACAAAAACGTATTATGAACAAAAATTAACAAAAATGAGTTTTGACCAATCACTAAACAATAATAAATACTAACCTGAAGGATCCCATCTTCCACCATGTTTAATTAATATTGATACGTAGTTGTCCATCACAACAAAATCAAGATTTTTCAAAGAAAAAAAAACTTCAATTACTCGACAGTGAGAAGATTTTTGGCAGAAAATTGAAGAGAGAAAAGTTGAACAAAAAAAGAGAGGATAAAATCAGAATTTTTAATTAATTTTAACTAATTTGAGTGAATTAAGGAAACTAAATATTCTTAATAAGTTTGAATTCCTTAATTCGTGCTATTATTAATTATCTACACTCAATTCAAATTAAATTAACACCCCTATTTCTGTTTTTTACCTTTTTGCCTTCAAAAATGTTTTTTTTTTAAAAACAAATGTTTTCAATTATTAAAAACAACTTTTTTTTAATAAATTGTTAGAACCTGAAATTTTTATTGTTACAATTTATAAGTTTAAATCTACTGCTATAATTTAAAAATATTAATATAATATATATGATATGAAATTTTCACAAGGTGAAATAGTTATTCCACTTTATGCGTGGAATAAAAATTATTCCACTGGGTTGACTGTCCAGAAATATATGTATTTTTTTTTTCGATCGATCATTATATTATATGGTCAATTAATATAGGGTTGGTGCTGGCACATGGCTAATATGTCCATCTCATTAATTAATTGGTTTATCATGTGCTGCCCTCCAACTGATCAGCTTCAAACTTTTAATTCGTTTCTCTAGGAAAATAAAATTTACGTAAAGTAAAATTTGAAAAGAGGAAAAGCATGAGTTATGTATATAAATATTTATTCAGAAATCAGAATGGTTGTTACTAAAAAGTAATTACATATAATTTATTTTTATTATAAGCATTGTTTTATAGTAAATTACTATGATACCGTCACATCGGGGTGTAAGGCAAACTCATTAATTCAGTTGAGTTGACTATCTAAATTTTTCATTTTATTAGTGAGGGAGGATTGATTTTTCACTTTGTAAATTGTAATCCCCTCCCTATGGTGTTAACTCGCCATACAAAATTTGAAGAAGAAAAAAGTAAAATTTTATAATCTAAAATAAATCATAAATATTTATGTGTGATTATTTTTTTAAAGGTCCTATTATCTTTTTTTTCAAAAAAAAAAACACATGACACGTAACATAAAATTGAGAAAATATGTTTCAGTGCATTCATCTTATTGGTCGTTGTACTACTGCCTTCAATTTTTTACTCCAATCGTTTAAACTTTACTCATTCACTTCGAATTTTGCAATTCTCTTAAGTAACACTGATTTATATAATTATTTTATTCTAATAGTAATATTAATTAAATGTATAATTTAGTAAATAAATACTTATTGATATTGAGGATAAAACATGAAAAACTATTTTATTTGTTTAAAAAATGATGATCTACTTTCCTTGTTTAATCTGTTTAAAAAGAAATGATTTATTTCCTTTTTGACAATATTTTAATTTCAATTTTTCACATAATATATTTAGGGATACAAGATTAAACGACATTTAATATATTTAATATAACTTTATTTAGAATTACAAAATTAAAAAAATCATTTTTATTTTTTAAATTTCATATCAAATAAAATTATTTATTTTATTTTTAAAGAAAGAAAATATCAATAAATATAGATAGTAGCAGTGGCTAGAAGTGAAAAAACGTGAGGTGCTTCGGTTCAGATGCACAATTTAATTAGTGTGCATGTACCAAGACGTGAATGAATAGACACATAACATGGTAGAAGACTGACTATACATAGGATAATGATCCATATAAAGACAAAGAGCATTGGCAAACATATCCACATTATATAGACCGACATTCTTTCAACCCATTTCCTTTCACTAATTGCTGTCATATGAAAGATTGCATTATTGAGGAAAAAAATAAATCAAACACTACACAAGATGGAGAGTTCATGTTGAAATTAGTCATCGTATACACTATATATAGCTAGTCTCTCCTTCCTTCTCCTAATCTACTACTAACTAAATATTATTCCGTTTCTTTTATTTTACTTGATTCTTATATTTACTTGATATATTACATTTCATTATTTTTATTCCTACAGTCTCATTATTTTATTTTTTATATGCATATTAAGAATTTATAAAGAAGAAGATAATTTTATTAATTTATTTTTAAAAAAATTATTGAGAATTTTACATATAAATGTGAACATTTTTAAAAAGAATAAATTGTTAGAGTAATATAAGAAAATTTGACTAATATTTTTTTGATTTAGTAAAATGGACAACTATAATATGACAACTACTTAAGATGATAGATCAACTATTATAGGACGGAAATAAGTTAACAGTAACACAAATTGTTGCACTATTTTCACGCTTTCAAATTGATGATCAATGGCATACACATCTCAACGCCAATATTTTTATTAAACCATTTCAACTTTTTTATTGAAGTATTAATTAATTTCTTCTTATTTCTCAAATTAATTACCGTAGTTGATAACATGTGCCTACACTAGATCAGTTGTAGAGGCCACTTTTCCAACACTGCACATTCAATTGATATTCATAAAAAAAGTACAATTAATATTAATATAATTGAGGTAAGTGGGTTATATTTCGAAAATTGAAATTCTTGCTTGATCGAGGATAAAATAGTATCACCATTTTATTTTTCACGATTATAAACGTCATTCTTAATCTTTTATAATCTCAAAAGGCAAACAAAATACATATAGGAAAAAAAATTCTACCTAGTATTTGAATTGAAACCTAACTAAATCCAAATTCACGTCGATAAGTAATCTGATTGCAGGCCAATTATGCTAACATACTCCTTCACAATACAATTGTGTGATTACATTTGGTGTTATATATACTAGCCCTTGTCACTTTGAATACTAACATGCTAGGAGTCTTTAGCGTCAACTAAATACGGTCTAAGTCTAATAGAAAGTCTTACGGATAAAACATTTTCTAACAAAAATGGCTTTATAATCGAGACAAAGAATAAAGGAGCATAAAGTATTGTCATTGAAAAAAGGTGTATGTATGTTGAATAATTAGCTTTTTGAAGCTTAAAACTGCTGATTGACAAATAAAAGAAAGATATTTATACAACTTATAATGAGCCCAGTTGACCCACATTTTTTATATTGATGTTTTCCCACTTTTACATGACTCCCAAATTAAGTAAAGATTTTCTTTTTTTCCCAGGAAGCTATATTTCTTTAAAGAATTCGTTCATATCCATTATAAGCACCAACAAAAAACTTTTTCTTAACCCTATTCTAGAGCTCCCACCTTTATGACTCGAACTCACGGCCTTAAAATTGAAAGTAAAAGATGTTTATCATCTGAACAACTTCCTCCTGTCGCATCAACAAGACTTAAGTTTCTTTTGTCGCATCACGGCCTTATTATTTTTGGATGGGATAACTTAGAATTAAAGAGAGAAAAAAGTGAGAAATCATTTAACCTCTTATTTATTAAATTACTACTAGCAACAAGTAGGGTGGACCAGAATTTAGAGACAAGGCTCGTTCTCATATAAGGGGAACAAAGCTCGTTTGTTTCTGTTCTCATATATATATTCTTTTTTTCTTTGTCCTCATCATTGTTACTAATAATGTTAGTTGTGACACTGCCTAATACGTATAATAATTTATCATAAACTTTCAACCTAATTTCACATGCAAGCAAGTGATAATCATTTCTTGCTTTTTGGCTTCATATTCTTTTCTTATGGATTTGATTCCCCATAATGTTTTGGCTATTTTGCTCATTAATAACTGCCATCATCTTAATTAATTATATATAGGTCTAGTCTCTCTAACTATTATAGCCACATGGATTGAGCTAAATGCTAATCAAGAGGGAAAATCTTTTGTACATTTTCTTCACAAATCCGATTGCAAAAACAAGTATAGTCTTTTCTGGGAATTTCATTTCTTCAAAAGAAAAAGAATTGTGAAAATTAGACAAGTCTAAATAAATGATTATCTAACTAGTATATGTTTCGATCTCTACATGAATCGCTAGTAGAGGAAATTTTAGAGTGTCACGAAATTTTTGTAATATGAATTTAAGTAATATATATTGTCACTGTCTCTAAATAATTTTTACATCATCAGATCATCTTTACCTGTTATATATATAGAAAATAATAGAGAAAAGTGTTGAAAACACCCTTAAACTTGACACAAATTATTAGTTTCATCCCTAAACTATTCACAACCTTAAAAACACCCCTCTACTTGACTAACTAAACTTAGATACACCCCCGATTTGTCACAAGACATAGCAAGTGGTCTCAAACTCTTGTATGACATGCAACGCTTAATAAAAAGTCGAGAGAAGCGTTGAAAATACCCCCAAAACTTGACAATAATTTAGGGGTGTATTTCACTCATGTTGTAAGATCGGAGGTGTATTTAAGTTTAGTTAGTCAGACAAATAGGTATTTTTAAAGCTGTCAATAGTTGGGGTGTTTTCAATACTTCTCTCAAAATAATATATAAATCTTATGTTTTTCAAATTTTTATTTTAAGGAGACTTACATATTTTTATTTTTTTAGTGAATGACAGTGACACTTTATATAAATTTAAAACTCTTGTTAACATGTCTATCGACCTCAACATTTACGTCGGCAGTGTATTATACTTTAGAAATGTAACATCCACTAATCAAGTATCTCTCTCTCAATGACTATAAAAATAATCTTAAGCCAATGCTGGTAGTATCTCTCTAATAGTTACAACAATAACAATGTATTTAATGTAATTTTACAGACAGAATTTTGAAATACATAGAGTGTATATAAATTTTATTTTTATCTTATAAAGGTAAATCAAGATTATTTCCGAAAGACTGTCAACTCAAATAACACAATTCAAGATACAAAAATAAAACAAACATTACAAATAATAGAGAAATCATTACCAATTAGCATTCATAATGTGATAACCAGATCAAAGAAACAACATGCACTAACAGGGTAACACAAATCAAATGACAAGAAACAACGAGCTAGACTAATATTAATACTACTGGTATGTATAAGGAAAAACAACACTCAACTATCTATTAACCTTTCACTCTAATCATCGGCCTCTGTATCCTCCGTGTCAATGAACATTTGAAGGTTAAATTTCACAAATCATCACACAATTATAATTTTTTAACATCAAAATCACACAACTTCATTTTGTCACTTAAAGTTCACCAATAACTTTCTCTTCTTAATTCCTTTTCCCTTAAAGAATTAATTAATGTCAATATTGGCCAAATAATTTAACGCGTAACAAAATATGAAAATAAAGCATCACCTAATTAAACAGATCTGATAATGTGCTATTTAAGCAAAGAAAATAACAGTTGTGAATTTTGGAAGGACTTTGGTTCTTGTATTATTTTGTTAAATAGTGATAGTGATGAAAATTGAGCACAAAAATTTGTTGGGACTAAAAGGGACATATGGTAGAAACTTCATTATCAAAACAAATGGACAAAACATAGAAAAATCAAGAAGAAATTAATGTATGGGGCTTACTAAATGAACTTGCTGTCGGGGTCAAAAAGAGCACCCTACCATAATTGGTTTGAACCTTTTGAAGTTTTTTTCTCCCTTCACTAAATTCTATTTGTGGTTTTGGACTACATACCTCGTGTGATGTTTAGAATAATTTACGCATTAATTTTATAATGTAATTCTTACTTTTCATAACATAAATATTGGATAACTTTGTTATTAAAATTTAAATAAATGAGATAAAATTAGCTAGTATTTTTTAATTCCTCCAATATAATTTACACTCGAGAATTCATTTTTTACAATCCATTTCGTTGACTATTAATTAGTCCACACTTTTGAGTATTTATATTTTATGAGTGTTTAATTGAATGCATAATTTTGAAAAGAAAGAACGATTTTTAAAGCTTATAATCTTAAACATGTTAAGTAATTTGTATTACTAAAATTTATGTTGTTTAAGGAAAACATAGAATATTTAATTTAAATTATTTTAAATATAAAAAAATATCATTTTTTCTTAACAAACTAAAAATGATATAGATAGTTAATAGGAGTAGCGTTCGTGTGGCCATATACTATCTACGTATTGTATACATACTTTGTAAACTAAATAGCCAAAGACATTGGGTTATAATTTTCCGTAAAAAAACTATTTGATGTTTGTTGGGTTAACATGGGTTGTGTTATGGGTTATAATCCAGTCCAATTGAAGTTTCGAAGGAATTACACTTTCATAGGCTAAAGTGACACTCATCATATGTTATGAAATGGCCCAAAGACATTGGTATGTGTTTAATTTAGTTAATGAGCGATGAATCAACAAGGCCTTTATAAAATTGGGTCATGTCATAAACCAAATTGTGGGACTCAAGTTTCACAACGAGTCGAAATGAATTTGTGGCTAGAGTAACGTGACATGAGGTACCACCGTCTTCAAATCCTAGCTCCGACTCTATTGACACCTTAATTATGATTATAGATATGATGAAAAATATAAAAACAGAAGAAAATAAGAAGGGTGGAACTATGGATACACGAGACTAAAAATAAGCCCAATCCAATAAACATGACAATGGTGGCAGTGACAATAAGTTGATATTCAGTGAAGCCCAATGAAACAAAAATAGATTATTGATATATCTGGACCTATAGTTGTATTGGAAATAATTGTGCATTAGACAACCTATACTCGTAAATGATTTTGATATATTTGAGCATATAGAAATCAAATCAATGACATGTTGATGTTCGTTTATATTAATTTGTAAGTAGCAAAACAATTTTGTTTATGCCAGAGGACCCAACATAATTGCACATCTGTAATTGAATTACTAAAAAATCGGAGTGGATGTTCCCGACGGTCGTTTTATTGTAAGTAGCACATGACAACTCTTTATAAATACTCAATCGATTTCCCTTTTTTAAAACAGATTAAATAACAGCATTTCCCGGCATCTTATATGATGGATGGATGACAAGTTCTTTTTTATTAACAAGAAAATTCGCAGTCGTTATTCTTTAGGTGCGTACAATCTATAAACCACACAGGATAGAAAAATCCCACTAGGCAACTCCTGTGGTACGTGCTTGAATGAGAAAATATGCAGGGTTTCAAACTAAGACCCCCATTTGAGAGATCACCTGCTCAACCAACTTGGTCACCCTTTCAGATATGACTAACAAGTTATTGTATACATTTCCATAATTTGATAATTTTGAGTATCGTCTACTCATATATGTGTATGTAGTCTCTTAATTTTTTTTAAAAAAACTGGTGGGATAATTATAAGATATAGTAACAAATGTTAGTCAAAATATGTAGATGGCCAAACACTGCCAATATTACATTACATATTTTCACCAGCATTTAGGAAAACATAAACAACAATCAACCAAGTTTGTTCAACTTCCTTTTCCCAAAATCCAAACTAAACATTTCTACACTTAATTCTCTCATCTCCATAACCTTGTTTAATTTTCTGCTTCACCAATTCTCTAACTCCCAAAAAAAAAAATGGCTTCTCCATGTACAACTTACCATCCAAGTCCTGGTAGCCCTGAAGATGACTCAATGATACTTTTCTCAACTTCAACTTCATGTTCACCCAAAGAATCCACAATAACTCACTCTAATTCTTCTTCCTTCAATTCTTCATCACCACCACCACGACAATCGTCTCCAGATAAAACTTATGAACTAAGAATTCGAAATCTTTCATATACTATTTCCCCAAATGGCTCAATATTTTCTTCATTATTAATGAAGAAGAGTAGTAAACCAAAAACCACCATACTCAAATCAGTTTCTTTTGTGGCTGGATGTTCGGAGATTCTAGCGATTGTTGGACCAAGTGGAACGGGCAAGTCAACGTTGTTACGTGTGATATCAGGCAGGGTGATTGACAAAGAGTTTGATCCAAAGAGTGTTTATCTCAATGATCATGCAATTACTACCCCTGTACAATTGAGGAACATATGTGGTTATGTAGCTCAAGAGGACAATTTACTTCCTTTGTTAACAGTGAAGGAAACTTTAATGTTTAGCGCGAAGTTTAGGCTAAGAGGGATGAGTTCAAAGGAGCGCGAAGAAAGAGTTGAAAGCTTGATGCAAGAACTTGGCCTTGATCATGTAGCTAACAACTTCGTTGGAGACGAAGAGAACAGAGGAATTTCAGGTGGCGAAAGAAAAAGGGTGTCGATTGGAGTTGACATGATTCATGATCCACCAATATTACTGTTAGATGAGCCAACTTCAGGACTAGACAGCAGTTCAGCACTTCAAGTTATTGAATTGCTTTCGTCTATGGCGAAAACAAAACAAAGAACTATAGTTTTATCTATCCATCAGCCTAGTTATAGAATTCTTCAGTACATTTCTAATCTTTTGATCCTTTCTCATGGATCAGTTGTTCACTATGGCTCTCTTCAATCGCTCGAGGAAAATATAAATAGGATGGGATATGAAATACCTATTCAGCTCAACCCTCTTGAATTTGCCATGGAAATTATATCCGTATTGGAAAATCAAGAACCACATTTTAAGCATCAGTCATGTTCCTATTTGAGATGGGAAGAAGCCATAATTCAAGACACCGCGAATAAAGAAGTAATCGATCAGGGAAAAATTGGTGCTGTTTCGAATGCACATTGCTCAAGTTTATTCGAAATAGCAGTGTTATGTTCGAGATTCTGGAAGATTATTTACAGGACAAAGCAACTGTTCTTGGCGAGAACGATGCAAGCCCTTGTGGGAGGATTTGGACTTGGGAGTGTGTATATAAAAATGAGGAATGATGAAGGTGCAGTTGCAGAAAGATTAGGCCTTTTTGCATTTAGCCTTAGTTTTCTTCTTTCATCCACTGTTGAAGCTTTACCAATTTATCTTCAAGAAAGGCGTGTGATCATGAAGGAAGCGTCTAGAGGAGCTTATAAAATCTCTTCTTACATGGTCGCGAACACTATAATATTTCTCCCATTTCTCTTTGCAGTGGCCATTCTTTTCGCTGTCCCAGTTTACTGGATTGTAGGGCTGAATCCCTCGATTACAGCTTTCGTGTTCTTCACTTTCGTGGTTTGGGTGATAGTGTTGATGGCAAGTTCATTGGTTCTGTTTCTGAGTGCAATTTCCCCTGATTTCATTTCAGGGAATTCACTGATTTGCACTGTTCTTGGGGCATTTTTTCTATTCTCAGGCTACTTCATTCCAAAAGAATCCATACCAAAATATTGGCTTTTCATGTACTATGTTTCATTATATAGGTACCCATTGGACGCTTTGTTGACAAATGAATACTGGAGTTTGAGACACAAATGTTTTACTTGGAATGATGAAAATCATTCAGAATGTTTGCTTACAGGAAATGATGTATTGAAGAATAGGGGACTTGACAAGGATACCAGGTGGATGAATGTTGGAATTATGCTTGCTTTCTTTGTGTTTTATAGGGTGATTTGTTGGATTGTTCTTGCAAGAAAAGCGTCAAAGACAACAATTTGAAAGATTACAACATGCTGGAGATCAGAAGAACACAACATTGTTGAAGATTGAAGATTGAAGATCGAGTATCTCATGTTTATAATACGTACAATAGATCTATGTTGCTCATACTATTCAAAAAGGCCACTGATTGTATGCCGGTTTTGAAGAGTCCGAGAAGCATAGCAATAAATTAGTTTATTGGAGTGGAATTGGAGAAATCTTTTTATGTGTGATTCTTTTGTAGTTCACTTGTGTTAATCTAGTTATCATGTAATATTAGCCTAAAATCTCTATATGGACCTTATTTTTGTTTTTGTTCTAATATATATCTGTTTTATCATTTTGAGACGTTCCAAAATGTTTGATACCATTCTCACCAGGAGCCCAATCCATACATAATTGGGCCTAACCTACCTATTTCTCACCAGGAGAAATGGCCCAATAAACAACTTTCGAACCCCAATTAATTATGGGGGAAATTGTATGAAATAGCAAACTATTAATTCAAATTAAATGTTATAGCCATAGTTTATTTTAATTGTATTTCGTAGCAAACATCCCCTTTTTTTGCCATCTGATTCGATATACAATTAGCCATTTTTGGTATACAATTAGTCATTTTATACATTTCGGTATAAAATGTGTTTGTGTTTGTGTTTGTATAAAGCGAGAGAAAAGTGTATATACAAATACAAATACATATATTTTCGTCCTATATACTTATAATTATACAAATACATATCTTATTATACAAATTACAATGTATAAATTCATTTATACAAAACTGAACAATTTGTATAAAATTGGATGTTTGTAGTGAATTATACAAATCAAAAGCTCCATAGCAAACATAAAATTTGCTATGGAGCGTAATTATGCAAACTATAGCTATAACATACAAATATAATTTTTATGTTTGCTATATGTGAAGGTTGTTCTTAATTATGACTGCTTCAAAATTAATAATCGTTTAGTCGCTTTCCATGTAAATATAAAATTTGAACAAAAATACCTAGCCAAAACACAAGGAAAAGAGCAGGCTGCTTACAACATTGCGGTTAGCTAAATTCCAAACAATACCTAGATTCTCCATTTGGCTAGACGAAAAATGTGTCAACTAAATATGGACACATAAAAATAAACTGAGGAATTAGAAACTAATCAGAACAGGTGAGAAGATGAAAACTAAATTATTCAATGTATTTGAAAATGATGGTGAAAACAGAGAATTAAAGAGTCACTATTTGTTGTCTAACCTTTTATAGACATACTTATCGTAATTGCACTGCTCAATAAATTTTAAATATAACATTAAAATTTTGTATAACTCCCACATTAATATTATAGAAATCATTTGATTAAATTAAATTGATTAAATAAATCAATACTTTTACATCTTTACTCGACTTTTTCATGTGCTAAATACAAAATTTATTTTACATAGTTTAATTAAACATGAAATCTTAATGTAAAAATGTATTAGTATTCTCTAATACAAGCTCTATCAACTAATTATTATTAGTATGCAACAAAATATTTGTTGTCATAGCCCAATTTTGTTAGGCATGTTGACACATGGAGAATCTATCGATTAAGCAATATTCATAATATAATAATTGTATCTAAATTAAGAGTACAAATACATCCCATGAATTAGAGAATCTATTTTCGATTAAGCAATATTCATAATATAATAATTGTATCTAAATTAAGAGTACAAATATATCCCATGAATTAGAGAATCTATTTTATATAGTTAGTGTAAAATTACTTATCACTATTTGACCCCATTCAATATATTCATAAGGTAATTAGATCAGTTTTATAATCAAAAATATAAATTACATTAAATTTATGCTACAATCATACTAATAACGTGTCCAATACTTCTATCTTAAATATTGAATTTAAATTTTATAACTTATCTAAGCTGTTGATATAACCTTGTGTATATGAGCTAAATAATTTTATATATCGTCAAAGCATGATTTGCTTTATATGTCTAATCGCTTTTGGTTAATAGTACATACTCCAATAAATATTTCATGGCTTAGAGAAAAAATGACGGGATCCCTTAGTTGTTATAAGACGTATTGGGGGAGGTATGTTGGAAATAAAATTACGATATCCCTACCATCAATCTGAGGTTTCATTGAGAGTGAAAAATTATGAATATACGACACTTTATTTTTTTAGTGAGTATGTTCAACGTGTTTTCAAACTAATTAAGTTGGCTAATGAGTCCACTTATTCTCATTCAATAATTGTAGGTCGTTGTCGATCAATTATTCATAAATCAAATCACCTTTTCAATATGAGATATTGTACGCTAATGTCGTGGGGCAAACAAAGCTTAACTATATTTGTTTACGTTCAATAGGTAGTTGGGAGAATATGTACTTATTTCATTTTGCACGTTACCCTTTATTATTATTAATGTCAATGTTTACAAATAAATATGATTTAAATTGTCTAACCAATACATTAATTCATTTTCCAAGTTTTTGGATGATAATACTGTTGGGATATATATTATTAAAATCATATGCTTAGATATAGTATTTATTATAAAATAATTATTAATTTAGTTTTAATAAAAGATTTAATAGATCATATATTCGTTTATGGTGTATGTTTACTTATATAGGAAATGTTTTAGAGGGTGTTTAGATTGACTTAAAAATTGGTCAATTCTATTTTTTAAGTTAGTTTTTGACTTCTCGAAGTGTTTGACAAATATAAAAATAATTTAAAATAAATCATAAATGACTTAAAATAAGTTCGGAAGTGTTTGACAAGTTTAAAAATAACTTAAAATAAGTTTAAAATGACTTAAAATAGGTTAAAAACCAAAAGTAGGTCTCCCCCTACTTCTTATTTTTTGACTTAAAAGTTATTTAAGTTTGACTTTTTATATTTGACTTAAAAGCTACTTTTTAAGTCAATCCAAGCAGGCTCTTAGAGTATAGAGTTTTAGCTTATATGCAGAGGATTATATCCTCGGTTCTTATAAGTATAAATTTTTTTGTTAATAATTAAAGATGAAAATTGAACATGTCATCGGTATGATTGTAACACAAGATTTTATATAATTTATCTTGATTATGCAGGGAACAATATAGTTCCAACAATCTTGTGCTAGTACATTTTGTATGTATTGAACGGGACCGAGTAGAGATAGTCGCTTTAGAATGATTAACAAAAGCATATTATCTAAACTATTAAATGTACTTATATTTTTAATCCTGATATAATATTATGATCTGCATATATTAATTATCGTTTTGATTTATTAAAAGGTGGAATTATGAGATGAGTCAATATAATATGCTTAGCTTGATAGATCGGATGATCATAATAATATATATTGGTGAAATAGTAAGTTGGTTAATGAAATTCATGTCTTGATGTAGATATAGATAATATGTCATTTGAGAAGCTTATAAGTTTTCATCGTATCAAACATTGCAAGTTGATTTTTGAATCCGAAACATAAATAAGTTAAGGAGTGTTATAAAAGAAATTAATCACTGAATTAAATTCGTGAGATGATTTAATTCATTGATTTGTATGTGTAACCTTAACATGGAAATTACATAAGTGTTTAATGAGAAATTTTGAAATATAATTGGAGGAGTGCAATTACGTATTTATAATTTTTTATGGTAATTAAGAATAATTCAAATTAATTATTTGAAATTATTTTCATAATAAGTCCCATTAATTAATTTTGTGTTCATGTAGTGCCCATATTTAACATAAACTCAGAATTCTATTTCTAGGGGAAAAGGAAAAAAGTAGCATGTCTTTTCAAACAACGTGTTTTTTCGCTTATTCTTTTCGTACTGGGACGAAATTTCAATAAAAGGGGTGGGGCTATGACCCATGTTCCAACCAAGGCCATGGCCTAATCCTATTTGGAATTATTTTTTCCAATTCTTTTGGGAAAAGGATTGAAGTTGTAGTTCTATTTGGAGTTGGTTTTGACTTTATAAGGAAAAACACAACTCTATAAATATGATGATTTTGAGAGAATTATTCAATTACTCATTGGTATTGTCTTTGAAAGACACTAGAACATAAGAGGTTTTCAACGAGAAAGAGAATGAAGAAAATCATTTTTTTTGCTGCAGTTTTTTTTTCCAATCTGCAACCTTCAGATTGCGTTTCCTAATTAACTAACCGTTGGATCAGACTGAAATTTTATTGAGTGTTCCAAACATCTTGGTGTTCGATTTGAACGGTAGAGATCGAATTCAGAGGTCAGTAGTATCCTGTTTTAGGTCCCGAACAACAGTTGAGTTTGAGTGATTTTTCTTTCTATTTATCTTTTGTTGGTATAACTATTGTTTGCTCTCTTTCGGCAATTGTTGAGTAGCCATTAGGAGAATATTAATAATACTCATATTGTTATAGTGAAGCCATTCGGATCTTGACGATGCCATGGATGTTACCTTAGATTTGAAGAATTTTTCCACGTTAAATTTGGTGTTCTTTATTTTTAGGTTTCCGGTTTCATCTTTTTGTCACAATAAGAGGTTCTTCTAATCTAGAAAGAGAATAAGTTTTATATTCGATACTTGTCCACCCAAGTATTAAGAGAGTTCAGATATGAACTTGGGATCATCGTAGAAGATCATAGAACTGTTGTCTAACTTGTGTATGGAATTGTTGTCTAACTCGTGGATTTGTTTGATGGTCTGTCTAACTTGTGGATTCGCTTAGAGATATCTACTCACGCTTCAAAATGTAATTTTTGAATTAAATTTTAAAAAGTTTATGTGTTCTAGGATGATTGTAAGTGTTCTAGCATAAACATAATAGTTATCTATTATTCTATATAAGCAGTATAATTTTGATATGTCATTGTGCATATAGTTTTCCAACAAAGACAGGTTGACTTAGAGAATATCTTATATATTACCCAAATGTTTTTATTTATATTTATTTTATTTTTATATTGATAATAAAAGAAAAATCCACCCATCTATTAGATATATAATAAAGGAGAAACATATGCAAGGTGATGTGACACTTTTCTATGACCTCCATTTGTATTTATCTTTTTTCTCCCTTTTTTGACATTTTTTCTTATTTAAATTAATTATTATATTGTTAAAGTAAATTACTTAATTTATTACAAATAAATATATTATTAATGGAGGAACATTTACAATAAAACTCTTCACATTCTTTTTTAATTTGTTTGCCTCACTTCTAACCATAAAATGAAAATATTATTTTATATCTTAAGTATTTTTATTTTTATTATTTAATTTATTCAGTAGAATTTATTATCCATGTCTTATACACCTCTTTAATTTTTACTTTTAATAATATTCATAACTCCCATAATTTTTATGTCCATAACCTCCAAACTTAAATTTGTAAGTTTATAATGTCTTATGTTATTCCTTTATTTTTGCCTATAAATTCATATTTAATTTCATGAAGATTCACATTCAAGATTATCCTTTCTCTTATTCATCATATTGGTTTGTGAATGAATTAACAAGTAACAAAAAAGAAGCACATGAAGGTAAGAAATATTTCATTTCATTCTCAAGTATTTATTTTTTCATTTCCTCTATTTTGCCTGTATAAATTCATATTTAGTTTCATTCACATTCACGATTATCATTTCTCTTTTTCGTCATATTTTATTTTATTGTAAATTAACTAACATGCAACAAAAAAGAAGTACATGAAGGTCTGATATATTTCATTCTCAAGTTTTTCTTTTATTTTTATTTACTTGGACATGCTTTCTTAATATGTTATTTATGTAAGCATTATCATTCACTAACCAAGTATGATAAAAAAAAACCTTAATAATAATGAATGTCAGTATGCAATTGTTCTTTCTAATAGTCATTTTTGGGATAAATATAATTTGATTATTATATTTGTTAGACAAGAGATGAATATTATTTAGTATTATTAATACTGTTGAAAAAAATAATATATAGATATATTATATATAGTTTAAATTTCTTTCTTTCTTTTAATATAATTATTTTTTAATTGGTATATGATATTTTAGTTATTCATATAACTTTTTTTATTTAATTGATAGCATATGATGAAGAATTTGACATATGGAGAAAAATATGATGACATATCTACTTACAAAGGAAGATGATAGAAGAGGGGGAAAAACATAATTAGAGATTATTTTTGCTAATTTTTTTTTATTACTTTGACTTGTATTAGTTACTTAGCTACTTTTGCTAAAAAGAATTAAAATTACGTTTGTATAAATAATTTAGCTACATGTATTGTCAATGCTTATCATTTGGTCCTTTAGTATTCTACTTTTTTTTATGAAGCACAATTAATATAATTATTCCATTTCAACAACAACAAAAAAATTATGATGATTAGGAGTTTCATTTTTATTATACTTGCAAAAAGTAATTGATAAAATATTAATTTCATGATGCCATTTTTTCGTATGTAACAATCTATTTTTGTCGCTATTCTTTTTTGTTTGAAATGTATTTATAATATTTATGCAGTCATTGATTATTATATTTTTTTGTTCATTTTTTTGTATTTTCACCCTTTATTTTCATTTATTTATTTTACAAAATAAAATCAATGCATAATTATTAATGTATTTAATGTCTAATAAAATTGTACATTTAAATTATTTATAACTCACGCCTCTTCATCTTACTTGTAACTTCTAATCTTAAATATTATTAATAAATTTTGTATGTTTCATTTTTCATAATTCTTATAAATATTTAATTAGTGTTTAAAAAATTATAATAAACAAATGTAATAATAAAGACACAAAAAAAATTAATTTATTTTTTACAAAATTAGAATTTGTATAGAAAATTAGTACTCCTACAAAAGATAGAGGAAATTAAAACATACAAAATATTTTCAACATCATACAATATATTGTTATTTCAAAATATTACCTCTTATTCCATTTACTTCACCACAATGAATATTTTGTTCTACTATGTACATATGAATAGTTTGCACTTAAAAAGATGCAAAAAGAAATTTTATTTTATATGTTTAAAAAAGGATAAAAAAATGCATCATATTGCAGATGAAGCGAAATATCAATATTATCTTATATATCCGACACAAATATAAATATAAATTTTACATATTGTTATCTTATAAATATTTCATATAGCCGCGTGAAGTGCAGATACTTTCACTAGTACAAGATAAGGCGGAACCAAAAGAAAGCAACAGTAAGATTATTAATAAGAAGTAATCTATTTACTCAAAAAATGGAGTTTTACTTGAACCATGTTACTCTTGGTAAATCGGAATAAATATGAAGTTTCTTGGTTTAGTAATATATATATACTGTCTTAATTACGATTATCTTGAATAATTGTATTTTTGCATAGGCTATATCTTAATTAATTTATTTTCTTACCAAATAGTTTGTGAATAGCTTCACTCTAATTTAAGTATGTTTCTATGCTTTATAACAAACGAAAACATATAAAAAAAAAAAATTTAACATAATTTAATCTTATCCTAAATCGATATCGATCATGTAATTTAACTTTTCTCTATTAGCATTTAGATGTACACTATATTTGTAACAACTAAAAAATTAATCAACATCATACTTTCTTTGTATCTGATTTTAATATAAGTAGAAGACAAGCACAACCGCATTAACGAAAAATAAAAGATAAGTAAACAAGAAACGAATGAATTAGTAATCTTTTGGGTTTACCTTTTATCATTTTTGTTAGTACTAATTTTCATTCCTACGTTATATCAGCGAAAAAAATAATTAAAAATCTCAAATTTCTTAATAATTCACTCCTAAATAAAATTAACTATGAATTTCGTGTTTAACTTATAGAATTTAATCGTCGCTTATTTCTGGTTTTTAATAACTAATTACATTTACGCCTTTTATATTTTTCTGTAGTCTTTTAAATAACCTCCCAAAATACCACTTACCAAAAAATGTAAAAATTAAGTTTTAATGCTTGGGACTCGAATTATTTTACCTTAGCTAAAGAATAAGATACCAAAATAATCTCACCCACAAATTATGGAATTACCAATTCTAGAACACTATAACTTAGCCAAACGGCGTCGTGGCTTTTTCCCTGCCTTAGGTAAGGATTATCCCTGTAATTTTTCACCCCTAATTTCTAATCTCTTTTCATTTTATGTGACATATTTTACCTTTTAATTTATATCAAAAATATATTTTTTATCATAATTTAAAATAATTTAATTTTAAAATAAACGATGCCACGTAAAAAGAAATAGTGGTATTAATTTTTCGTTTTATATACTAAAGAGATAGAGTGTGTGCGGATATTTGGGTTGAAGTGAGGGGCAATTACGGAACAAAAAATAGTATATATATAGGCATTGAGTGCAAAATGTTTGGTTTCTCAGTCGAAAAAAAGATCCGAGCGAAGCAGAGCAGAAGTTTCCGTTATCCGTTTCTCTTTCACTCACCGTTGGTTTTCTCTCTCCATATCTAAATCACCCAATTGCTTTCTCTCTCTAAATTCTTGAGATATTTATCTCATCAATTTTTAGGGTTTTTGATCCAATTTCACTCAGCAACAATGGTTTCCGATTCAATCCCCAAAGTTTCGATCCCTATTGCTTCCTCTAACCCCAAAGATTTTGCCAAGAAAAAAAGGGTAAATTTTGTCGCATATTACTTTGTGTTTTCAATTGCTTTTTTTGAAACTGTATTGTTAGTTTTCTTTACGATTGAGTTGTATGTCTGAGATTTGTTCTACGAATTCAGGCTAATCGGTCGGCGAAGTTGAAGCAGTCCAAGCTTGATGCTCGACGCGAGCAGTACCTTTCACAAGGTAGCATAAGATCTCCTTCTTCTTCTTCTTCTTTTCAGTTTCTCAATGATTTTGCATGTATATGTATGTAATCTGCCTTTTCGTGAAATTTCTTCCCCTTTTCAATTTTGTTCTTGCTTTAATTGCATGATTGCGTCTCTGAGTATATGTGATTGTTAAATTGAATTTCTTATGTCTATATTTCTTAAATCTTGGCGATTGGGGTTTTGTATAGTGAAGAACAAAGGTTTGAAGGAGGAACCAAACACTGGAGGAACTCATGGTTCAGCGAAGAATGTTGCGAATGAGAGGGAACGATTGATTGAGAAGTTGCAGATAAAGCCAATAGGTGAAGAGGACAATGAAGGGTCCTTAAACCACTACAGTGATTTTGATTCACCTACAAGCCACACCAGTAGTGTTTTGGGAGGAAATGATTCAGGGACTAATTTCACAGGAAGCAGTAGAGGCAGTAGTAGCAGCAGTAGCAGTGGTGGATGTTGTTCAGGGAGTGTGAGCGAGGAAGATGAAGAAGCAGAGGATGATTGCTTGGATGATTGGGAGGCTGTTGCCGATGCTCTGGCTGCCACTGATAAAAAACAGGAGCAGCAAAATCCCAGCTTGGATTCACATTTTGAGAGGAATGAGAATATGGCACATATGAGTTCTAGGCAAGAGGTTTCTGAAAGACAGGGTTCAGGGATTGATAGATCAAAGCAGGAGTGTAATGACAGAGGATTGACACCTAGACCTCCTCTCAGTTGCCGGGCATGGAGGCCCGATGATACATTCCGTCCGTCGGGTCTGCCAAATTTGTCGAAGCAGCATAGTTTCCCAATGAATTCTGAGCGCCATTGTAGGAGGGACTCTGTATGGGGATGTAAAACTTTAGCCACACCCACGTTGTGTCCTATATGCTGTGAAGATTTGGATTATACAGACACGAGTTTTCTCCCTTGTTCGTGCGGATTCAGGCTTTGCCTCTTTTGTCACAAGAAGATTCTCGAGGAAGATGGGCGTTGTCCAGGGTGCAGGAAACAGTATAACCAGGAGGCAGTTGAGCGAGAGGCAACCATTGATGGAGGCAGACTGACGATTCGATTGGCTCGTTCCTGTAGCATGATATCAAGGTCCTAGGAAGATTCTGTTTCCATGGATGTGTATGTTGGGTCCTTTTCTGTCTCTGCATGACATTGTGAGTGTTTTAATTCTTAGCAGACTGTGAGTCAAGATAACCCATAGCTAGAGATGTTGGTATAGAATGTGATTTTGGAAGCTCAGGGGAATGTTCTGGTTTCTTTATGATCTTTTGCATTATAGATGTGGTGCTTGTGCTGATGTAGAACACTCATTATGTGAATAAATAAGGTGGTATTGAAGTTAAATATATTGTGCTTGTAATTCTATCGCCCTTCTATAAGTTCTATTTGATTATTATTAATATGTGTAAATAATGAAGTAGCAATTTGAAATTACCAAGGTTCTTAAGAAATGCTTAAACTTTTGGCAGATAAAGAATGAGAGTATTCTGCTACTGGTATTCCAATCCTTCCCTTTCCCTGTGCTCTAGTATAAATGCTTGAACTTTTGAGAATAACAAATATATATAATCGTTTACCATCAATTAACTAACAAAAGTGGATGGATATATTTACCATTTCATAAGGAACCATTCTTAGCAAAAATCCAATGTGTTGCATTTATAAATAATCAAGAAAAGCATAGTAAATAAATTGGGAGAAACACCGAGAGAGGTTATAGGCTTCTTTGCATGGTTATTTGTCATGGCAACTATCCATAAAAACGCCAATCTTGAACTAAGGATTGTTGGGAGAAAAGTATTTTCAGTTTTTGTTCTTTTCTTTTCGTTTTTGCTCTCTTTATTTTGTAACTTGCTTTCTCTAAAGCAGTTGAAACCCTTAGTTTCAGACTTTTATGTCACGTCCTTAGTCTTTTACTAAGCACACCTGTGACACTTGATAATTTGCTCATGTTCTTGCTAATCAGCCTAAGAATCTAGGAATCGCTAAGAGAATAGAAGAAACTATGCCAAATCAGCGTAAGATTCTAGGAATCACTATGAGAATAGAAGAAAGAACACAAGAAGATTGTTAGGAAGAATTGTGTAGAGAATTTTGATTGATTTTTTCTTGATGATTTTACAAATGGATGCCCCTCTATTTATACTACTAACTTGGGAGCTAATATGTAAATAATAATTATTAAATAAGTCCTTACATATATACAAATAAGTCCCCTTTCTGGCTTTCTAGAATCTACACAACTAGAATATTCCAAGGACCTTCCATGTAAATCCACGGGATTCTTAAGTCTTTAAAGGAATTTCTCCACATATCTCTAGAACCTTCCCCTAAGAACTAACCTTCTTCCCGTGTAAGCCCTCCACATGGGCAACTTTGTGTCATGTGGCACTTACAGCTTATGTGGCATGATGACGTGACAGGTCGTCACATTTAACTGTATACCTCTCTTCTTGTATTCCTATATCAAATATTTTTAGTACTTCCTGAATATTGTTAACATTTGTATTTTTTTTTTGATGAGATTAAGATTTGTAATTGTATCCCAGTATGATACACATTTCAATGGAGAGGAAATGAAATTTTTAATTTTTTTTTTTTTATATCTTAAGAGTGTTGGTGATACATTGTACAGGTAAGGAGAATGTTGTTGGGATTTACTGAAATATTGCAAATCCTTCTCTTTAGATTTATTTGAGCAACATAGTTAATTTTTTGGGCCAATGGAGCTGTCCTGGATGGATGTGAAACTTTCTGGAGTCAACAGCGATAATTAGGCTTTCAAATGTGTAACTGTAGATTTCTGACTTAGACTGTCTGTACTGTACATTGCTGCTTATTTTTATTTGTCTATGAACTTTGAATCAGGTCTAAAAGCCCTTTAATGTAATTAACCACATAACAAGCAGCATGTCTTATATCTCTTATTATTTTGCTTCCAAAAATTTCCTATGATGCTAGTATGAAGCTATTAGTAATCATCAGAGTGGCGTTCAACATCATCTAATGAGATGTTTGAAATGCTTGGCATCTATACCTGTGCCAAAAAAACTAAAACCACCTTTTCCACTGCTATAAAGGAACAGGAGAGCGTTTTGAAGCAGCAGAAAACTCCTAGTACAAATTAGAGGAATGTTGTGTGTATTTTGGAGCTATATTGTATTAGAAATTCTTTTCACCCCTCCTATCCAGTGAATATGAATAAATGATGAGAAACAAACTGGCATTTGCTAACAATGCTCTTGAGCAGGTCTGTTGCCTTCAGTAGTCTTCTTTTCACCTAATTTATAGTGACATCCAAATTAATCCTTGGCATATTTTGGGGCTTTTCGTTTAGTAACTATAGGTTGATAATCTTTTGTCTGAATCGTGTTAGTTTAGGTTCTCTTGGGAAATCCTGGACTTCTTTTGTGCTTTTGGGAGAAATGTTGTAAGTTGAGGTTCATTAAGTGGAGTGGTCTTACTTATTCATAGATCATTTTATATGTGTTCAGTTCTAATGTTGCTAACCTCTTCGTCTTCCTCATTTGGTGTCCATTTGGCTGTCTGACGGTTCTATAATGATATTGCACATTCAATTTTTACAAGGGTTATGGGCTTCCAGAGCATTATGTTTCTTTCCCATCTGCTTCTAAACATAGCCAAGTCAAGTAGAGGGGTTCTAATGATTGTTTCAGTGGGTGCTGTTCTCGCCATAAGATCATGTAAGGATTGGGTAAAGCTAAATGACACCTTCTGATGACGTATTTTTGGTCAAATTTGGCTTTCTTGTTATGTGAGATTGTAGGAAAGAAGATTCAAAGTAATAAAGTCAATCTTGTCAAGTCAACCTTTTTATATATTAACAAAGATTCATTTGACATCTTCGTCTGGAAAACGAAGATTCATTTAATAAGTCAAGCCTATAGCTATACTTTATTTAGTTTCCTTGGATAGACATAGGATGAAAAGATTAATGCTACTTCAAACATCTTTCCAAGAATTTCAAAATGCTTAATGCGGCTGGATTTCATTGAACTTTCTTGATCTGCACCGACTTGTATTTTCTGAGTCGCAATCTAATTTATTTGACTTCTGCTCATTGGTTACTTGTGAGGAATATTTTGAGTGTGTAGTTATTGTGTCCATTGGCAGCACGTCCTTAAGGCTGGAGTCATTCTCAAAGGTAGTCGGAGGTATGAGTTATAACTAAAGTTGCATCAAATATTCTGTCTTGTAAACTGGAGGATCTTCTTTCTGGTATTAACAGTGTATTCTCTCCTAGAAGGTAGTCTAACCTCCCGTCCAACTTTTTGTTTATCCATGTCTTAGTAGCGTCTTCTCATCACATGCTGTGTTGTTGTTCTGCTTATATCTTTCTCTCAACTTCAGAGAAGAAAAACAGACCAGAGAAAGGTCTTCTATTGAGTTGTGAAATGTTCAATGGCTGCAATTTGCAGACTCACTATGGGAGTCAACAAATTTGTCTTTAACTTCGTTCTTGTGCAGCACTGAACACTGCATCTTTTTAACTCCTTCCCTCCTGTTTGAGCTCAATCAACTGGCCCAAATAAATAGACTTGTTGTCAATTTGGTGTTTCTCGTTGAGCTCAGAAACTGGAAGTAGCAGTCATCAGTTGAGTAGCCCCTTACCTTTCCGGTCAAGGTTTGATGAATTTGATCACTTTGTATTCCCGATTTTATTCCGAGTGTGAGGTTGATTCGGTTATCATATTGTCAACTGTATAACTGATTTCACTGCAAGTATCAGGGTATAATTTTCATCATATTACTGTCTTTGTTCTTGAAACGATATACTCTCAGGGGTTGTTTTGTTCACAGACTAGTTATTCAAATATTCAAATACCGGAATGTTGTGCGATGAATAATACAAGGAATGCTGTGAAGAGATTGCAGTAGCAAAATCAAGAATTAACTTATGGTAGTATTGTGAATACATGTATTTTTATTCTATGTTGTGTTCTTGTATAGAATGATCTACAAGTTATCCGTAGACCGTATATATGTATAAACCTTTCTTCCTTCGTACCTCATCGTCCTAGTTGGCAATTTCTGTTTTCTAGTTCGTGAACAGAGTTACTAGTTGAGAGCTGACTCTTGACCTTTAAGTTGTAGCATAAGCTATGTTTCTTTTAAGGTTTTCCATAATTCACCAAATATCTAAACAATTTTTATTCGAAGCTTTTCATCTACTCTCGACTAACTGTATGTTGCTGTGATCTTATGCTAGTTTATCTTCAGTTTCTAGAGCAGCTGCTTCAGTATTTTAGTGTTACATTCCAGGGATTGAATGGGAGATTATTATTGCAACATTTAGATGTCTCTTCTCTTGCTGTTGCTATTTGAAAGAGGACATGTTTTGTGTGACTTTTTTTTACTGCTTTTGGTTTGTTCAGGAATTTATGCAAATCCTCTGGCAGATGTGTAAAGCTTGGAAGGACAGAAATCTGTGTAATATACTCATTATTCTGATATTCTTGATTTTCCTGATTGAATGGTTGCATATGCAGTGCCCCTTTACTCCATCTGTTTCAATTTATTGTACTTGTCTTCTTTTTTTAGTCCGTTTTAAAAAAGAATGTCTCGTTCCTTTTTTGGTAACTCTTTAATTTGAACTTTCCCCTTGAGGCTCTGACATGTTGAAGACAACAAGATTATAGGATATTTAGGTACATTCTACATTTATTTTAGTTTAAGATCACAAGATTTAAAGTCTTTATTTCTTAAACTCCATGTCAAGTCAAAACCAGACAAACAAATTGAAACGGAAGGAGTATATACTAGCATCTGCATGTATTTTATGGTGAGTGTTTTCGTTGACATCTATATCTTTGTTGGCATTCTGATTTTTTGGTTGATTTCATATTTTTGTTTTCCTGTTCTGTATCTGAAGTATATACATAGTATTGGCAAAGCGCCATAATTTGTATTAAAATTCCTAATTTCAAGGGGTATTTGTGAAAAGTCGGGGAGTTATATCAGAAATGTGAGCTTGCAAAACTTATTACTAGCGTCTTTACCATCAAGATGTTAAGTCTCATGAAACTTTAAACAATTGATAATCATTTCTGGGTGACATTCTCATGATATTTTAACCATGTCTAATCATTTCAGAATATTAGGGGTCTGTCTCAACGAAGGCAAGTGCAGAATTCCAATAAAATATTGATATAATAAACAAAAAGTGACATGTAAATTGAAATGTGTGGAAGTATGTTTTCCCTTCTTTAAAATGGCATTTGTTTTGAAAATTAGGCTAAACTCCTTTTTTTGTAATTTTAGTAAAATAAATTGAAAAAAATCCCTAATGATGTTTGGTTGAAGAAAATCATTGCAAAAAACACTTTTAAACAAGCTGGGATTGGTTGTCAGCCACCAGCTTCGAGTGTGCTGGACGATATGTAGGATATGCATACTTTGATGTTTTTGTCTCGTATTCCTATTTTTAAGTTTTATTTGTTTTTTCTAGATTTTGCTGGAGAACCGGTTGTGCCTGGGATGGGTTAGTTAACAAGTAAGAAGGGATAGAAGGAACTAAAAAGTTACTGGAAGTGACTAATGAGATTACAGTAATTGAAGGATCTGCAGTATGCCTTCAGTTTGAGTATCCATAGGGACCTTTAAGTAGCAATCATTCTTCATATGACTTTTGGGGTGTGTTTTGGTATGGAGGAAAATGTTTTCATGGAAAATATGTTCTTGGAAAATAAGTGGATTCTTTACCTTCACTAGGGAAGTCATTTTTACTTAATTTTTTATGCTTGTTTTTTTAGAGAAAATATTTGACCAATCAAACAAGGGAAAATTGGAGAACTTTTCTAGAAAATGTTTTCCTTCATACCGAACACACCCTTGATGAAGTCTGAAATTCTGGTCTTCTTCAGTGTCCCTGAAGCTCTAGAGTCATTCCTCAAGTTGAGTAGAATCTAGAGAACATTGCTCTTTACCTGATCATAGTGCCTCTGTGCCTGAACAACATATGGTATAAAGTGCCTCTACCTGCCTGAAGTAAGATAGTTTATTCTCTTTCTGGGAAGGAGGGGGTAGACCAGTATATTAATGTGATACTCCAATTATGAAAAAATGCCAAGTTTAGTAGTAATAGTTTTTGACAATCTACTCTTCTAAAAATGAAGTAATATGAGTAATGAAGTTCCATCAGAAATCATTCTCCGATTCACTACTTACTATTTCTGGTGTAAAGTATGTTCTCAAGTTATGGAACCTCACAGGAGTTATTGGTCTTAGTGATCGGGGTGGTGATGACTCTACAGTTGCTGCACTCTTCTTCTGTACTTTCTTTGTGATATCAACACACACCTTGTCAACCATGTCGAGAAAGTCTTTCACAAATGCAAACAGCTGAAGTGACTGTGTGCCTTTTTCCTTCGAAGTTCCTGCTTGGTAATACTCTGTCGTTCTCTTGACAAGTTCCATGACTCTTGTTTGTTCTTCTCTGATCACCTTGAGTTCCTCTTCACATTCCTCTAGAAAACCTTTAGTTTCTCTTACAAATTGATCCCTTTCAGCAATTCCACAACACGTTATGAGCTGCTGAACGTCATTTACCCGTGTTGTAAGAGTGGAACATGTATTGATGAAACTATCGTAGTCTATCGTAGCTGCTTTCTTTACATTAGAGAATTCGGAACTTAATCCTTGCAATACTGGTAAACCTAGTGTTAGGTGCTCTGTATCTTTCTCTACTTTTTCCGTTTTTCTATCGGAATCATCCTTGTGACCTTTATTGATAAGGCAGCGTTTACCTTCAGAACAGATGACTTGTTCGACTACAAAATGAAGCAGAGTAGTCTTTCCATCATTGCTTTTCACATATGATAGTTTTTGTAAAGCACTAAGGTTGAATCCCTGAGCATTTCCTCTAGCCGTTCCTGCATTCATCCGATTGCCAGCCATAAGAATCGCTTCCAGAAGTCTTATGAAAATTCTACTTGTTCTCAATTCCTTACAACCCAGCTCAATTGTTTGCAGATTATCCTTGAGGCTAAGAATTTCAGGATCATAGTTTGATCTGAAAAGCATCGCGTTGAAACGTTTAAATGCAGAAGGAACAGCTTTCAGCATTTGGTAGAGGAAAGACTCCGCGTCAGCAAGTTTTCTTGTGTTACCATCAAATTGAAGGATTTTTGACGTTTCTTCTTCAGTTGGGCGAATCTTGGTTAGTTTTTCTAGAGTGTCTACACTGAGTCCTTGGCCCTCCGTCAGGGCATCAAGAATTTCTTTGTGAGAGACTGAAAGAGACTTTAACACAATTGCTGTGTTCTGTGACTTCCTAGGATCGAGGATAAACATTTGAGTTGGTTGAGCCAACTTAGAAGTGCCTGAGCTTGTTGTCGCCCTATTTCCTTCAGGGGTTCTCTTGGAAGTGACATTGTATCCAAACAGAACTTCCATAAGGTCATCTTCAAATCTGAAATGTGCATACAAATGCAATTTATTAGTTGGACTCAAAATAGGCACTAACTGCACTAAAGGGACTCGATTTTACATGCCAAGGTGCACTTACCGGAAAGATCCATTGTTGATTTCATCCCAGACCATAGAATGATCAGCATTAGCAACGACTTTATCCCAGTGCAGTGGCCTCAATTTGACTTGAGTTTCACTGTTTTCGTTTGACTTTTCTTCGTTTTGAGCTTCTGCTTTATCTTTCCTGCTCCCTTTCCCTCTTGGTGCAATAGGTGGTTTGATCAATGAACTTAAACCACCACCCTTTGGTGGGGGTGGTGGAGACGATTTTATCTTTCCTGCATTAGGTGGTGTTGATGCTTTGGCAATCCTCTTCATTGGAAGGGGAGGCGGAGGAGGTGGTGGTGCTGGTGGAGGTATTGGTGGCTGAGGCGGAGGAGGTGGTGGAGCTGGTGGAGGTATCGGTGGCTGAGGCGGATTTTGACTCGAGACAACTGCTAGTTGAGACGGTGTTTCTGGCTGAGGCGGAATGATTTCCTTTTGTTGAAACTGTAATGAGGTTGATGGCTGTTTTGAAGATCTGCTTGCTGCAAAGAGTGAGTTAGTTGTTTGTTGTGATGCAGTAACTGCCTCTTTATTCTCATAGCTACCTACATTGCTACAATTTTGCAGTAAAGGCATTTCTTGAATGTGATCACTTGAAACTGGTTGCTCTTGTCCACTATCAATCCTCTTCTCTTCCTCCTCATCCTCATCCATGTGATTCACCCAAATCTTAGAAAAACACCTTCCTAGTTGGCTACCTTCGAATCTTCTCAAATATATAACATCAAGCCCGTTTTCATCAACTATCAACCCTTTTAAAGCCCCAGTTTGCTGGAATTCTTGATGAGGCACTTCTCTACGAAAACTTGAATGTAACTTGTTTTTCCTCCATCGACGAATTACATAGTATCTGTAGAAGAAATAAAATAGTATGCCAGCAACTACCAAAGTAGATAGAACTGCAGCTATAACAGCCTTAAGAACTACTTGATTATGAGATGAATTTGTTGGAGGTGGCCCTGGTGTATTCATTTCAGCCAAAAAGTGAGTAGATAAAATTAATCAGTGAAAGAACTGGTATACATAAGATCAATCAAGCTGCTGTTGCATAGTTTGACAGAGGAAAGAAGTAGAAAAGAACTGTTGGAATGAATTCTTGGTTGGACCATTGTCTGATCAAAGTGAAGGAAAGACTTTCTTCTTGTTTATATTTTACAATGACATATTCATTTTGTTATCATCTTTGGCTGCTTGACAGTTTCAAAGTAGGTTGTTGCTGTTAGTTGGCTGTCTTTAAACCTTGCAAGTCCTTTGGTAGAAATGATTTTATTGTTTTTGTCTAGCTGCAGAGGTGTTAAATGGGATATCAAAATGGGCTAAACTAATAAATGGACGAATAATTGACTTGCCCAAAGGTTACTATGGCTGCTGAAATGAGATGGGTCAAAATGGGCGAGTAATTGACTCATCCAAAGCTGAAATGGGTTGAGTTATATATCAACCCAACTTTTATATGAATTGAATTGGTTATAAATGAGCGGGTTATTAACCCTCCAACGCCAAATTTAGGCAGATTGAACAAGTCTAAAAATCAAGAAAGCTAGCCTTGGAGGTTTAGTGGAACTGTGTAAGTTTTGGCAACTTTGAATTTTTTGTATTTTGTGTGTTGTAGTCAGACGGTTGGTATAAGAAAAGTTTTACTTAGTCATATACTCTTTTATTGTAAAAGAGGACATCTGTGTCAATGTGATACTACATTTTCAACAAACAAATAGAAGATGATGATGTTATTCCCTTTTTATAAGGAAAATGTTATTTTCTTCTTTATTTTATCCAATTAGTTGTCATCATTGTATAATTTTGACATCAATCGGATTTCAAATTGAGATATATTTCGAGAGGGAAAACCAACTTAAAGGTAATTAATTGTCAGCAGGCAAGTGACAACAATGTTTCGACCCCTCTTTTTTTTTTCCCCATTAAAACTCGATTAATTTGGATTTGTGTCGTTGTAAAGTATTTATTGAGTTATTTTTGGGCAGTTTAAGTTGTTTTTTTTACATTTTTCTAACTACTCTATGTAGGCGTTTATTAATTTGGCATAAAAGTTGGCATGAGGAGGGGCCATATTTGTAGACACTAATCAATTTCAAAATTTTGGACCACTACCAAAATGACCTAAATATTCCTCCACCATCGTAGATGAAAGAGGAAAGGTACGTTACACTTCATTAAATACTCAATTTATTATTTTCAAAAAGAATACTGTAGTACTCTTCATGTTCTAATTTTTATGACTTCTTTTTTAAGTTAGCTAAAAAAGGAATGACATATTTTTATATTTAATGACAATTTAACTTTTAAATATCAATTTTATACTTAATGAAATAATTTTTAGCCACATAAATATCTATAGCTTAATTTAGACGAGTTTTAAGTGTCTTACTAACTTTCTTAAATTTTATGTCAATTCAAACTGGATAGTATAAATTGGGACAGAGGAAGTACCCCATTTTAATTTGTTTGTCTTATTTTCTTTTTAGTCTATCTACTTTTTTGCTGACTCTTTAATTTTAATTTTTTATGTAACATATTTAAAATTACATAATTAAATGACATTTTGGTATATTTGACATAAGTAGAAGTATATCTTGAAAATATTGTAAAGTTAATTTGAAGGATCCATAGTAATTAGAGTTATAACTTGGTGGTTGTAGTTTCCAATCTTTTAATGGAAAAGGTTCAAAAAAATGTTTCTAACATTGAAAGTGACTTTACATGTATCCTTCTTTTACTTAGCTAATAGATTCAAATTGCTCTTAACGTTAATTTTCAGATTAAAAAATACTTTTTTTCATCCATTATACCCCTATTGTCCTTTACGTTTAAAATAATGTTGCTCCATTTAATGAAATTATGAGATGATAACTAAATATGTGGTGCTGATTTATTGGTTCCTGTGGAGAGAGAGAAAAATAATTCTTATTAATTGGTAATAATTGTAGTGTTTTAGGGGGGATTGAGCCTAATAATAATCCATAGGACCACATTTTTTCTTTTTTCTAAATTTTAATTAATGTTATTTAGAGCAGTTAGATGTGCAGCTCCGTTGTTACCTAAACGACTGCAGTGTTTATAGTAAAATATTTGCAAATTTAGTGTCGAACTTGAAGTAATATAACACAGTACTTAGTACTTCCTCTACAATATAAACATGAATTAACTACATTACAAGAGTATAACCAAATGATTTTATCCAAGTACAGTTAAGTCTTATTTAATTAATACTCGATTAATTAATAACCTCTTTAAGATAATATTTTTCTCTGATTCCGGCTTGGATCAATGAACAAATCACTCATTTCGATAAGATTATATATTTTTAGAAGATCCTTATATAAATATATGGTCTTATTAATATTATAAATTAATAATTCGTTAAAAATACAAATATATCTAAGACAATTTAGTGAAACATGATGCTATTGTATTTACTATTCAAGTATTCTATTTTTCTTGTGAAACTTTAAATCTTGTAGAAGCTCATCTCTAACTTTATTTATAGCATTCAAAAGTTTCGATGTTGTCTTTTCGAACTGTACGATAAAATAGTGAAGAGCTCTAAATTTGATAAGTGTTTCCTTACCCGTAACTGGTTTCAAATGTATTGTATTATCTTCTACTTTATCATTAATATTTTTTTTTCCAATGGTATTCACAATTTCTTCTAAGCTCTAGACTTCTGAACATGTATCATTTCACCCAACCAAAAGGTTATTAACATCCATTTTATTGCGATGATCGAGATTGTTAATCATGACCTTAAGTTCATAAATGACGTTTTCACAAAATGAATTTATTTAAATTCTCTATGATTTCATTCTCAAACAAATTTTGCGGTGTCGAGACATTCTTTAAATTAATAAATATTAATTTATTAATTAAATAATATCTCTATAAAGTAGTAATAATATTTTATGGTACTATTATATTAATTTAGTGAGGTTTTACACTTTTACTGTACAAGAAGTTTTTTGAACCACAAACTAACTTCACTATTCTCTCCGTCCCATATTAGTTATTACGATTCACTTCTCGAGAGTCGATATGACTAATCTTTAAACCTATAATAGATTAGGTTAATTCAAGATTTTAAGGTTACAATTTAAAAACTACACAAAAAATACTATAGAAGGAATGAAATACCAATTAGTACTTAATAACGATGTACATACCAGCAAACTCAAAACCCTAACCATGCTTAATTCAACTTAATATTAATTTGATCGAACCAAGCAAACAAATGTAGTACTAGCATTTTTGTGTTATGTTTTCATATTTAAAACTCCACCTACCAAGAAGCTTCTATCCAACCTTTTGCCTATTAAATGAAAGCCAGTCATTGAAGAGACTTTCTGTGAACATATTTTACACATTAGAGAATACAGAAAAAGAGACTACAACACTGAGAATTCAATTTGAACTTATTATGTGAAAAATTCCACCAGCACAGTACACCATACTTTAAGTGACAAAAATTGAAATTAGTAGACGCCTCTAACGTAACAAAACAAACAAAATGCATACATAAAGTTGCGATGAACAAGATTTGGTTGCTAAGAAGGAAATGTCATAGTGCTAAAAATGTCAATATCGCCGTTGGTTACAAAAAGAACAAGAAATCATTTGGATTTCCAATCTATTTCTACAGAGCTCATAAAAGGGTTCAAAATGGTGAGAGCTAAACATGTACAACTGTAAGGGTATACACACAAAAGAAAGTACACAAAGATGATGCTAGCAAAACAGCAACTATTAGTTCAATTAGACAGCAAAAAACTATGTATCTGTCATATATTCTATCCTGTGCTATCCAATCTTGGATTGCTTTGACAAAGGCTGCTGAGATTCTGGTGATGACTCAATGTCACGGGCTGTAACTACAGCGGATAGCATTGATTGAGTCGTTGAATCATCTTCTTGAAGTTTTCTTTTTCTAGAACATACTTGTTTGATATTCTTCTCTGTTTCTTTGTTGTCATCCCCCTCGCCTCTCAGGATGAAGTCTCGGAGACGTTTAACATCAGACAGCTTAACAGGCTTCAGGAGAAATTCTTCCGCACCTTCCTCCAAACATCTATAGATAGAAAACATCTATTCAATTAGATGACCATCTTTAAATTCAGTAACTACGAGATATATACCAAAAACAAGAGGCAATTACATACTACTTGTGCAGCAACATATGGTTTACTTGTGAACTGTTACAGATGTATGCTCCGCAAGTACTTTTTTCGAATTCAGTTCAATCAACAGTCCTCAATTCTAGAGAGTTTATTTAGACAAGAGTACAATAATATTGCCAAATACTCCAAGAGGCAGATACAGATTAAGGAACTATAGTAAATAGGATTAGTACCAGTCTTGCACAAAAACACAAATGTAAAATATTCTTCATATCTATTATATTGATCGAGTTAAAAGCAATGAGTATAGTTGAACTCATTGAACCGGCCTTAAATCTGCCCTATGGCAAAAGGATTCTACAATGTATTGAAGTGTAACATTTTGTTTGTCTATTCGATGCAGGATCATATGTATTAAACAAAACCAGTACAAATGAACAAAACAATTGATGGTCAAAAGAGGATATACCTATCAATGCGAGGTAAAATCTTTTCAGATGACATAATAACAACGGGGATCTTGCTCAACACCGATGATTCCTGTTCACAGTTAATGATGACAAGTTACAACAAAAAATATAGACCAAAAGAGACATGAATTGAAACAAAACAAATCCCATCCTCAACTAACCTTGATTTTTTTGAGAAGTTCATAGCCAGTCATCCCAGGCATTGAATAGTCCGTCAGTATCAGATTTACCTTCAAACCCTGAAACCAAAAAAATCCCAAATTCCTTCACAACATACTCTAACAAAAGTAAAACCATCAAATCAAGAAAAGGAATTTCTAGCTAATCAAGATTTGATGAACACATTTTCATCTCATGCAATATAAATTGAAACCACAATCTGTCTATTTTCCCTAAAAACTTTAACATGCAACCAAAAGGTCTCATTTTTAACAAATTAAACAGAAAAGTGTTTATACTTACATCGATCCCCATAGAACTCTTCTCTCCATCCAACCCCAAATACTGCAAAGCCCTCGTTCCACTTTCCACTGCTGTAACTGCAAAAGCAAAAAACAACCCCATTAACAGACATTCCAACAAACATCTAGTAAACCAAAAACAGAGTCTATTTCAACTGACAGAAAACAAGAATAAAGAAGCAACCTTTACAGCAAGAGATCTTCAACAATCGCTCAATAACTTTCCGATCAACATGACTATCATCAACAGCAAGAACATGCAACTCTTGTGCCATTTCCATCACTTGTATTACCAAAAATGGGTCTTTTATATCTCCGTCTCCAAATGAGTCTGTATTTTTCTGTTTCAAGAAAATAGAACAGAACTAAAGCGAATATATATAAAAGGGAATAAAGGAGATTTCAATTAAGGTCATGTGGGGAGATAGATAGTAGATATATAGTAAAGGAAGAAATCTACTTTAGAGACTGAAGAAGAGATACTGAAAGATCTTAGAAAATCTACACCGCATTATCCCACTTGTCCCCCTATGTATCTGACGCTATTATTATTACTCTTTATATCCTAATTTGTATGACTTACTTTTTTTTTTTAGTAAATTCAAAAAAAGAATGATACATTTTTATATTAATTACTATCTCCGATTCATTTTATGTGACAACATTTGACCGGGCATAAAGTTTAATAAATAAATGAAGACTTTGAAATGTTTACCAAATTGCCCTTTAAAAAGTAGACTCACTTTTTTCTCTCCTCATAAATGTATTGGAGTACTATCTTTAATATTAAGTGGGACCAACAAGGATAAAAGAGGAATTGTACCTTTAAATATTTACCATATAAGAAAATGTGACATTCTTTTTGGAACTGACCAAAAAAGAAATGGTGACACATAAAATGGAACGGAGGGAGTAACAATTTTGCTATAAAATATCCATTTTACCATTAATGAAATAATTTACAGTCACACAAATTTCTATAATTTATTTTAAACCACAAATTTTAAAAATCCTTTTCTTTCTTAAATTTCATGACGAATCAAAGTACCTCACATAAAATGGGACCGAGGGAGTATTAACTTCGATCGAGAGGTGGGGTGGGGTTTTGCTTTTTAGTCCAGACAAAACATACTGTTTACTGTTCACCTTCACTCTAAAGTGCTCACTTTTCTTTTTAATTTTTTCCGACCAAACTTTATCTGTGACTATGTGAGTAAGTGTTGTTAATATGTATTAAATAATAATATTCCTAAAACCAAAAAAGAAAATATAATCTACGATAAAACAGAAATTATATTGAAAAGAAGAAAATTTAGCCTATTGAATACAATGTGTCCTTAATAATATTATTCTCCTCATCTATTCGATATTAATAAAATATATCCTTTTAGAATAGAATGATCTTATTCATCATTTTAAAAGTTTTTTTCTTATGGCAAATTAAAATATCACATAAATTCAAACGAAGATGGTATACAATTATAGAAATATTCCTAAGAGCCAATGTGGGTAGTGTCGTGCTTGTTAGTGGGGCCAGGTGCCATGAACACTGTTTGTGGTCACTAACTTTGACCCCTGTGTTGTCACTTCTTTTGACCCTCTGTATATTTTCTTCTTCTCAATAAAAGTAATACAGTAAATTTTAAGCCAGGGTAATATTTTTTTATTTTTTACTTTGATTAATCTAAATTTAAATTTAAAAACTTCTGATCTACTGGTTAATGATGGACATGATGTGTCCCATAGTATCTAATATGGTTCATCGAAATCTTCCTTTTAAATATATCTATATATATATATATATGGTTTATGAAATATAAATAAATATTTGACTGTAAATTAAATTATTGTTGTATATAATTGAAAAGCTATATAGAAACTGAAAGAAGTTAAATGATTTCACATTATTAGTAGTGTTGGATAAAAGTATAACTATTAGATAGTGATTTTAAATTGGAACACGTTGTAATTTCAAAGTTGAGGGGAAAAACAAAGAATATAATTTTACTTTATGAAAATTAATTTGGTCCACAAGATAATTCAAATATCTTTTAATCTCCAATTTAATACAATAAATGGCCACTAACGGTATAATGTTAAGAAAATTATGAATTTTGTATATTTCAACTTCTTATTTGGAAACTTCAGAAATAATAAGAAACAAGTGAAGGATAAATGTACGTAAATACTTAACTATCGAATACTATATTAAATGATACTGTATTTTTCTATTGAAAAAAAATAGTTGAGTCAAATGTGATTACCCTTAATTTTAATTAATTAATTCTGCAAATTGGAAGAAGGGTTGGAATTTGGAAAGGTGAAAGGGTGTGTAATAATGCAAGAAGGTGGACTAAAGGAAAATCGTATATAAAACCTAACGTTTGCATCAAAGGACATTAATTAAATTATATAAGTAGATTGACGTTATTTTATATTAATATATGCTATATTATCAATGAATCATGTTTAGTGATAAATTTGCATATAAAACACATAATTATCTCTTTTATTTGATTATAAATTTTGAGGTTAAAATTTTAAATTTCAAATTTTTGAAATCATCATTTTTAAAATTTGAATATCGAATTACTAAAATCTCATTCAAAATTTACGATAGCGCTAAAATATCATGTGCATGTCAAAATTTTGGCCGACTATATTGTCTCCCACTTGTATGGTTTGTTGTTTAGGTGTTTTCCTATTGGATATTGGTCAATTTGCTTTATTAACATCTTAAATATTATTTTGAAAATTTATACGGCATACGGTGATAAAATTTAACAATGAATTTAATGATTATTTAACAAACACAATCCCGCCAAATCAAAGGAAAGATACTCAGATTTTGTCAAAGCTCCTATACACTTAAAAAAATATTAATTCTACTATGGAGAATTATTAACAATTGAAAGTTTGAACCTACCACTTGGTGTTCAATGTGCTCTAATGAATCATTAAAAAAATATTAGGCACTTTTTGCCAAGGGGAAGATGACAAACAGAATCGAATCAACGATTCTTTTTTTTGGACAGGAAGATAAAATCCTAAATAGTTTAATTTAATTTAGAATGTACTCTCCCGTCCCATTTTATATGTCATTCCTTTTTATAAATAATTGAATCACAATATTTGTCATTTTATAAAATTTATGCATAAATTACCATATTTACCTATTATACCCTTGATAGATTAGTTAATTAATCTTGGTAATGTACTCATCATTTACTATAAAGTTGACTTAAGAAAACATTAAATAAGGATAAAAGGGTAAAGTTACATCATTTTTTAATGCAAGAGCAAAGTAGAAATGTGACATATAAAATAGAACGGAGGGAGTAGCAAAATAAGAAGTTAACTAAACTATACCAACATGGGAAAAATAATAATGTTGATAGTATTGTCCCCAAAAATTGACTCTGCTTCACGTGAATCTAAATTTAATCAGACGTTAAATATTCTGCTCGGTCAATATACAATTATTTTAGTAGACTTTGTTAGAGAATTAAATGTAGTTTTTAGAAAGAGGTGATATATGAGTACGGCATTTATAAGAAAATCTTAGTAGTTTAATTACATAAAATTTTACCTCGTTGACAAGGATATACTTTTTTTTTAAAAAAGTGTTTATTCACAAATGGTTGACTAAAAGTCAAAGTGAAAGTGTTTGACAAATAGGCGGCGTCCAAAAAGGAGTAAAGGCGCCTCCAGTATTTGGACAAAGTCTATATTAGCACCCAAAATCTTCAAAAATTGATTTAACAGTCACCTCCAATCTCCTCTTTTCCCAAGAAATCTTGTTTGTACTAAAATATTGCTACTATCCTCCAACAAACAGATCAAATTTCAATTAATACAATATCGTAATCCTTTTTAATTTTAGTTTAATTAGATTCTAAATTAATACAGTATCGTAATCCTTTTAAATTCTCTTCTTCACATGTTTGTATTATTTCATACTTGTGCTTTTCTTATCTTGTTTCAAATAATAACCACTTTCACTTTATCTTGTAGTATATAACTTTATTCATAATTCATCTTTTTTAACATGCCTTCACGATTATTTAAATATTTATCTTATGACAATCGTTAAAAAAAAAAATATATGTATATTTATTTTCTATATTATCATGATCATATGTATAACTCTAACCAGTTATCGAAGGATTCGGAGAAATTTGAAAAGAGAAGGATATGATATGAATAAAAAAAGAAAAAAAAATGAGCTCCAAGTAGCAGGGAGAGATACGATGGGAGTGGGAGTAGACAGCCAAACTAAATCTTTTTGATCTTCCATCAAATCTCTTAAACAGAAAAGTGACCTTTTTCCAATGAAGTAAACTTTGGATTCTATTTGTTGAGATTCGCCTGAAAATTGCGGAATCCCAAGTAAATCACCTTTGCACGTTCCGTACTCACAAAGTAATCACCTTTTACTCCTAACTACATTTTAATATTACACAAAGTTTTTTTAATTAAATAAAATTATTAGATAAAATAATTTTTTGTTTGATGATAAATTATTTCAATTAAAATTTAATAATATTACAAGTTGAATTTTTTTTCAATTTACAAAAGTAATATTTTTTTCTCAATGGATTAAAATAAAGTGTGTAACGTAAATTAAAAACAAAGGTAAAAAAGGAAAAGAACAGTATTTTCATAGTCCTACGATTTTGCTAGGTTCTGTTGTCAGCAGGGTGATTGACATTGCAAGTTAAAAGACCAATCAACATTAATGTTACTGCTTCTACGACTTTTGTTGCTGTTATTCCACATAAATTGATAGCGAGGCTTCAAACTTGAAAATAAATGTGTAAGGATTAACCTGCCAAGGTTGTGATGGAATAATAGATATTTTTTTATTCTTAGTTAAAAAATTTAGATTCGAATCATTTTGAGTAGGGAATTATTTTTGTTAGAAAGAGTTGTTAGATTTTTTAACGCGAATTCAACTTTAATCGAACAAGATATTGATATCACGTGAAACCCAAATATAAGAATTATTCTTTCTATTTCCTTTATTTATGCGGTGAGAAAAATAATTTTCATGATACTTAGCAAATTATAGAGAGGGTTTGATAAATATCAAATTATCGAATTGAACTTTTTGATAATTTTAATATTATGATACTTGATAATTGATATGTTTTTTAATTATTGTTTTTTTGGCATATGATATAATATTTGATATTTATAAAAATAGTATATCGAAATATTGTTTTTGCTAATGAAATATATAATATTTATATATAATATTATAATATTAACAAAAAATTAAAGTAGATTAGCAGAAAACTAATTATTTAGCGGTTGAAATTTTGATTAGTATATTTTGATATAAATGTCACTTAAGTGTAATTGCTTAGTAAATGATATTGTTTGTACTTTTATATATATATATATATATATATTTGTGTAATTAATTAACAAAAATAATTTCTACTTTCTTTAAAATTTGACATGTGTATGGTGTTTTAATGATACTATTGAGCCGTTTTCAGAAAATCGAGGTCATAATTCTCTATTACTAAGAGTATACGTAAGTCAGAATCAAATAAATCATAAGTATTGATTTACTATATCGTAAAATATTGAAAAATACTAAATTTAATTTGGTATAATGATATCATAATTTTTTTAAAAATTACAAACCAAAATTTTCAATACTATACTGTATCATGTTCACCCTTATTATGTGGTGCGACCGTGTTATCAACTAACAAAATCAATTTTGGCGCAAGAAATAGTTGAACATAAATTATTTCACTGTCTAGATCTTTAATTGCCTGGAAAATGAATCATACTTTATGGTGTGATTGATATATATATATATTATTTGGTGGTATGATCTATTTGTGAATGCTAAGCAATTTTCGAATTCAATGAATCTTTAGAACTTATTTGTGCATCTAATCTGGTTTATTTGAAAATCCTGGAGCCAAAAGAGTCATTTTGTGAAGAGGAAATATCAAAACGGACAATCCATTTGCACAGATTCAAAACAGAAAAATCGGTTGAATCCATTGACAAACCATTTCTTCCGACTGCTCGACTAAACAATCATTTGGCCATCTAATTTATTTATTTTTGGTTATGAGTCATGGAAGAAAACACAACTAGCAATTGTTAAATTAACTTCTTAGTCGTGACAAAACCAACGACTTTCAATTTATTTATGTTAAATTTCATATATGACATATATTATAGTACTATTTTCAAGCTATAGCATTAAAAATTTCAGGTTATAACAAATTCACAAAAAAAAAATGTTTTTATTAATTGGAAAAAACTTAAAAAATAAATAAAAAGATAAACGAAAATTAAAAAAAACGAAATTAGAAGTAATAAAGTAAAAAATTGAAATTGTGGCCTGTAATTTAATTTGAATTTATTGTAGATAATTAATGATTAGCATGAAATAAGGGATCCAAACAAATTAACAATGTTTTTTATCCTTAATTCACTCAAAATCAGTTAAAATAAAATAAAAAACCAGATCATATCCTTTTTTTCTTCAACGTTTCTCTCTCTTAATTCTTTAGCCTAAAAATTTACCAAAATCGAGTAATTGAAGGGTTTTCTCATTGAAAAAAAATGATTTTATTGAGATGGACAATTACGTATCAATTTTAATTAAACATGGTGGAAGATGAGATTCTTCGGGTTAGTATTTATTATTGTTATCAATAATAAACAACAGGCATGTAAGTATATAAAGGATATTAATACAGATATCAAAGATCCAAATAGTGTTTCTAAGTAAGGGTCTATTGGGTTTACAACAGTTTTTTTCCTAGAGTCATCTTAGCTACGGGACCACCATCAACAGGTCTAACGCCCTCCTGGCTATAACGACCATATAAATACGGCTGACCAACGTACGAACCGGATATTAATCGATTACCTCATGCTCATAGGATAGAACGTATACCTCACACCAAGTATAGAAACAGTACATAGGAACATGATAAGAGTAATAATAAACATATACATATACCTCACACCATGTCTAATGCTTTACTTTAAACATTAAATGATACAAAATTGGTGGCATTTGAAAGAAAATTCATTGACTTACAATTTTCATATGTCATGGCTCACCTTATTCATTACGTACTAAAAGCTATGGTAGTATACATTGTTTGCCTTCAAGAGAGGCACACATTGATTGCATGTAATTTTTTTACCAAATTTTTTTGTGAGTGTTTGTGATGATTTAATAAGTTATGTGCGTTAATTCGAAAGGGTAGTTATAGGTATTAATAAGTTCAAATGAGGAATGGATCGTTAAATAAAGTTTTTCTATACCCGAAACTAACATCTAAAGCCAAAATTAAACGTTCGAAGTTTTTCTTATTTACAACTACACTAGTCTCTGGTAAAATGGTCATAATGCTTTACTTTAAACATTAAATGATACAAAATTGGTGGCATTTGAACTAAACTCATTGACCTACAATTTTCATATGTCTTGGCTCACCTAGTTCATTACGTACTAAACATATGGTAGTATACATTGTTTGCTTCAAGAGAGGCACACATTGATTGCATGTAGTTTTTTGACCAAAACTTTTTATGAGTGTTTGTGATAATTTAATAAATTATGTGTGTCAGTTCGAATGGGTAATTCTAGGTATTTATAAGTTCAAATGAGATATGGACCATGAAATAGAGTTTTTCTATACCCGAAACTAACATCTAATGCCAAAATAATGAACGTTCGAAGTTTCTCTTATTTACAACTACACTAGTCTCTGGTAAAATGGTCATAATGCTTAACTTTAAACATTAAATGATACAAAATTGGTGGCATTTGAAAGAAAACTCATTGACCTACAATTTTTATATGTCATGACTCACCTAATTCATTACGTACTATAATATATGGTAGAATACATTGTTTGCCTTCAACAGAGACACATATTGATTGCATGTAGTTTTTTGAACAATTTTTTTTGTGGGTCTTTGTGATGATTTAATAAATTATGTGTGTTCGTTCGAATGGGTAGTTATAGGTATTTATAAGTTCAAATGAGGTATGGATCATGAAATATAGTTTTTCTATACCCAAAACTAACATCTAAAGCAAAAATTATGAACGTTCTAAGTTTCTCTTATTTACAACTATACTAGTCTCTGGTAAAATGGTCATAATGCTTTACTTTAAACATTAAATGAGACAAAATTGGTGGCAGTTGAAAGAAAACTCATTGACATACAAATTTTATATATCATGGCTCACCTAATTAATTACGTACTAAAATATATGGTAGTATACATTGTTTGCCTTCAAGAGAGGCACACATTGATTGGATGTAGATTTTTCACCAATTTTTTTGTGGTTGTTTGTGGTGATTTAATAAATTATGTGTGTTAGTTCAAATGTGTAATTATATGTATTTTTAAGTTCAAATGAGGTATGGACCGTGAAATGAAGTTTTTCTATACCCCAAACAAACATCTAAAGTCAAAATTATGAACGTTCGAAGTTTCTCTTATTTACAACTACACTAGTCTCTGGTAAAATGATCATAATGCTTTACTTTAAACATTAAATGATGCCAAATTGGTGGCATTTGAAAGAAAATTCATTGATCTACAATTTTCATATGTCATGACCTACCTAATTCATTACGTACTTAAAGATATTGTAGTATACATTGTTTGCCTTCAAGAGAGGCACACATTGATTGCATGTAGTTTTTTGAACAATTTTTTTTTTGGGTGTTTCTGATGATTTAATAAATTATGAGATTTAGTTCGAATGGGTAGTTCTAGGTATTTATAAGTTCAAATGAGGTATGGACCCTGAAATAGAGTTTTTCTATACCCGAAACTAACATCTAAAGCCAAAATTATGAACGTTTGAAGTTTCTCTTATTTACAACTACACTAGTCTCTAGTAAAATGGTCATAATTCTTTACTTTAAACATTAAGTGATACAAAAATGGAGGCATTTGAAAGAAAACTCATTGACCTACAATTTTCATATGTCATGGCTAACCTAATTCATTACGTACTAAAATATATTGTAGAATACATTGTTTGCCTTCAAGAGAGGCACACATTGATTGCATGCAGCTTTTTGAACAATTTTTTTTTTTGGGGGTTTCTGATGATTTAATAAATTATGTGTTTTAGTTCGAATGGGTAGTTCTAGGTATTTATAAGTTCAAATGAGATACGGACCTTGAAATAGAGTTTTTCTATACCCGAAACTAACATCTAAAGCCAAATTAAAATTATGAATGTTCGAAGTTTCTCTTATTTACACCTACACTAGTCTCTGGTAAAATGGTCATAAATCTTTACTAGAAACATTAAATGATACAAACTTTGTGGCATTTGAAAGAAAACTCATTGACCTTCAAATTTCATATATCATGGCTCATCTAATTCATTACGTACTATAAGATATGGTAGTATACATTGTTTGCCTTCAAGAGAGGCACGCATTGATTGGATGTAGTTTTTTGACAAAAATTTTTTGTAGTAATTTGTGATGATTTAATTAATTGAAGGGAAAAGGGACAAATATACCCCCGAACTATCGTAAATGGTATCCAAATACCCTCCGTCATACTTTTGGGACATTGATTCCCCTGCCGTCCAAAAACTATAGCATATATATCCTTTATACTAACGGACATACACGTGTCATAATCTTATCCACCGATCTGACATTTATCGACGGATAAGATTGCGCCACATGTCCCTATTTAGTCTTCAGTTAGAGTGAAGGGAATATATGCTTTAGGTTTTGGATGGCAGGGGCACCAATGTCCCAAAAGTATGACGGAGGGTATCTGCATACCATTTTCGATAGTTTGGGGGTATATTTGTCCTTTTTCCCTCAATTGAATGTGTTAGTTCGAATGGGTAGTTTAGGGTATTTATAAGTTCAAATGAGGTATGGACCGTAAAATAGAGTTTTTCTATATCCGAAACTAACATCTAAAGCCAAAATTGTGAACGTTCGGAGTTTCTTTTATTTACAACTACACTAGTCTCTTGTAAAATGGTCATAATGCTTTGCTTTAAACATTAAATGATACAAAATTGGTGGCATTTGAAAGAAAATTCACTGACCTACATTTTTCATATGTCATGGCTCACCTAATTCATTACGTACTAAAAGATATGGTATTATACATTGTTTGCCTTCAAGAGAGGCAAACATTGATTAGATGTAGATTTTTGACCAAATTTTTTTGTGCGTGTTTGTGGTGATTTAATAAATTATGTGTGTTAGTTCAAATGGATAGTGAAAGGTATTTATAAGTTCAAATGAGGTATGGACCGTGAAATAAAGTTTTTCTATACCCAAACTAACATCTAAAGTCAAAATTATGAACGTTCGAAGTTTCTCTTATTTACAACTACACTAGTCTCTGGTAAAATGGTCATAATGCTTTACTTTAAACACTAAATGATGCAAAATTGGTGGCATTTGAAAGAAAACTCATTGACCTACAATTTTCATATGTCATGCCTCACCTAATTCATTATGTACTAAAAGATTTTGTAGTATACATTGTTTGCCTTCAAGAGAGGCACACATTGATTGCATGCAGTTTTTTGAACAATTTTTTTTTGGGGTATTTCTAATGATTTAATAAATTATGTGATTTAGTTCGATTGGGTAGTTCTAGGTATTTATAAGTTCAAATGAGGTATGTACCATGAAATAGTGCTTTTCTATACCCGAAACTAACATCTAAAGCCAAAATTATGAACGTTAGAAGTTTCTCTTATTTACAACTACACTAGTCTCTGATAAATGGTCATAATTCTTCAATTAAAACATTAAATGATATAAAATTGGTGGTATTAGAAAGAAAACTCATTGACCTACAATTTTCATATGTCATGGCACACCTAATACATTACGTACTAAAATATATGATAGCATACATTGTTTGCCTTCAAAAGAGGCCCACATTGATTGCATGTGGTTTTTTGACCAAATTTTTTTGTGGGTGTTTGTGCTGATTTAATAAATTATGTGTGCTAGTTCGATTGGGTAATTATCGGTATTTATAAGTTCAAATGAGGTATGTACCATGAAATAGTGCTTTTCTATATCTGAAACTAATATCTAAAACCAAAATTATGAACGTTATAAGTTTCTCTTATTTACAACTACACTAGTCTCTGGTAAAATCGTCATAATGCTTTACTTTAAACATTAAATGATGCAAAATTGGTAGCATTTGAAAGAAAACTCATTGACCTACAATTTTCATATGTCATGCCTCACCTAATTCATTATGTACTAAAAGATATTGTAGTATACATTGTTTGCCTTCAAGAGAGGCACACATTGATTGCATGTAGTTTTTTAACCAAATTCTTTTTGGGGTCTTTGTGATGATTTAATAAATTATGTGTGTTAGTTCAAATGGATAGTTATAGGTATTTATAAGTTCAAATGAGGTATGGACCGTGATATTGAGTTTTTGGATACTCGAAACTAAAATGTAAAGCCAAAATTTTGAACGTTCAAAGTTTCTCTTATTTACAACTACACTAGTCTCTAGTAAAATGGTCATAATGCTTTACTTTAAACATTAAAGTATACAAAATTGGTTGCATTTGAAAGAAAACTCATTGACCTACAATTTTCATATGTCACGCGTCACCTAATTCATTATGTACTAAAAGATATTGTAGTATATATTGTTTGCCTTCAAGAGAGGCACACATTGATTGCATGTAGTTTTTTTATCAAATTTTTTTGTCGGAGTTTGTGATGATTTAATAAATTATGTGTGTTAGTGTGAATGTGTAGTTATAGGTATTTATAAATTCTAATAAGGTATGGACCATGAAATAGTGTGTTTCTATACCCGAAACTAACATCTAAAGCCAAAATTATGAATGTTCAAAGTTTCTGTTATTTACAACTACACTAGTCTATCATAAAATGGTCATAATGTTTTACTTTAAATAATAAATGATACAAAATAGGTGGCATTTGAAAGAAAACTAACTGACCTACAATTTTCATAAGTCATGGCTCACCTAATTCATTACGTACTAAAAGATATGTTAGTATATATTATTTTCCTTCGAGAGAGGCACACATTGATTGCATGTAGTTTTTTTACCAAAATTTTTTATGGGTGTTTGTGATGATTTAATATATTATGTGTGTTAGTTCGAATGGGTAGTTCGTTAACTGTTGTGAAATGTATAATATTACTGATTTTCTGTTTTTGTGATTGTTTTGTGTATTTTATTTTTTAAAAGTATAAAGTAATTGTATATTTATGAATGAATTTAATAGAATTATTGGAAAGAAATTTGTAAGAAAATGTGTTTCGTAAGATGTAAAAAAAGTTATTTAAATTTTTGACGAATTGTATAACAAGTGTTTTAAGTTGGTATTAAATTATAAATTTTAGTGTGTTATATTAGATGTTGTCATTTCTGAAGTAATTAGTGAGTTAGAAATGAATTATTTGGTATATAGATATTTGTAATGTATGATTATTTGTAGTATGAAATGTGTATTAAGTGAGTTTGAAAGTTGTTATGAAATAAGTTGTCTTAATGATATATATATGAAATGTATATTAAGAAAGTATTAAATTTGTATGAAGGCACAATTCATAACATTTGTATATAAAAATCATACCACGATTAAATACAATGTCCAAACATTTAATATTAAAGGCATAGTAATAGATTTCATACATGTGTCAACTAATGAGTAATCATATAGAATGCATACTGATACAAATTTATTGTTAGATATAGTATTTATTATTTATACACTATTCATTTATTAATGACACAACTTGCATATCGTTAATGATAAGATTTGTTCCATATTAAAGATATTGTATATATTAGTGACTAATTTAAGTTGTTGTCGGACATATATAAATCATATTTAATTCAAACGAAAATAAGACAAAATACAACTATAAAAATTATACCATGACTAAATACAAATATCCAACATTTAATATTGAAGTCATAGACATATGCATATAAAATGTAATTCATACACGTTTCATCCATTCGTTATACAAATTAAAAACACAGTGCTACTTTAAAAAATAGTGTATCATAACTGTATGAAGTCTATATAATGTTTTGTCCTGAACTTATAATATCCAAACATTATAGGTTAGTGCATGACAGTCACCATGTGTATAATTAAAAACACAATATTACAATTTTTAGAACATTCAAAAGAGAATTAAAAGGTGCAATCAACTATTTGGTTCATCCTTTTTTATTTTTCTTCTTGTATAAGATTTTGATATTTTAGCGACTTCAACCTTTGTTGCTTTTTTTGTTTTCTTCTTTTTTGTTTGACCAACAAAATTCGAATCTGAGTCGGAATCAGACTCTGGAGGGGTTTCAACAAGTTTTTTCCCCTTCCTCTTCTTCTCCCTTTGATTTGCCGTAGTCGCACTTTGGTTTGCTTCATTATTTTATCTTTTTGATTCTTCGAACGAGATGGACCACCGGTGGCAGGAATTTGAACAGTTTTAGACGGGGTGTTTGAGATAATATATTAAACGATGGAGCATGAGCATCATCAGTTGAAATTCCGTCAAATCTGGGGCTCTTTCGTGGTGTTTCAATTTGTTTCTTAGACATGATGATAAATAATCGTGGGTAAGATGGGTAATCGGTTTTGATGTTGGACTAGATGAGAAAGAATGGAGAAAGTTTGATAGTGGGTTGTGGGTTGAGTCGTGTGGGAGTGAGGAAACGTGTAGGATGGTGGTGTGATCGATGATTGTGGATGGTAACGGTAAACAAGGAAAGAAAATCCCTAAAATTGGGTACTTGAAAATTTTAATTTTTTTTAAAAAGAAGTAAAATCAAATTAATTATCTATTATTAATTAATAATAAAAAACTATAAATAGATTAATAATTTATTAAATAAATATAATTTAATTTTAAAATTAAATTAAATTTAACTGATATGTCATAACCTGTAAATAATCTGTTATAAGCAAGAAATTTTTAAAAATAGGTTTAAAACCCGTAATATTTACTCTTAAATGTGTATATGGGTTGATTTTTCCTCTATTTATTTATTTTTGTAATTTTTGATGGTTTCGTACTGCAATGAGGAATCAGAGTTAAGAGTACAGTTACTCGAAGGTCCATGTTTTTGTTATTGGGCCATTATGTTTTAGGCCCGTGTCTTTGTAATGAACAGTTAGCTTGGCCCATTATGTTTATCTAGTTGGTGGGTTCTAAAATTGTCTTTGTCAAGTTTTGAAACGTGGCAATCAACGATTGGGAGTTAGGCAATGATAATGTCAGACCCCCTCATCCAATCAACATCATCTTCTTTAAAAAAAATACTACTACTCGTTTCAAAAAGAATGGTCTAGTTTAACTAGATACGGAATTTAAGAAAATAAAGAAGACTTTTGAATGTTGTGGTCCTAAATTAAAGTTATGTCAATCGTACTAAATTGCTCTTTAATCTTGTGGCTTTAAGCATGTCACGTGAAAAGTTGAAATTAAAATGTTATCAAACAAAGAAAGAGGTCATTAAAAATGAAAGGATGTTATTCTTTTTTAAACGGAGGGAGTATTTTTTTTCTCCCCAATTTCTAAAACAAGATAAAGTTGTTTATTACTCCCATTATTGTACTCAGTCCTCCTCAATCTTCATCTCATCGGCCTCTGTGTAATCAAACTTCTTCTTGTTGTTCCATGGCTACTAATCGCTGGCTGAGGCCCGAGGTATCACCTATCCTTGCACTTTATTATTTGTTTTCTAACTTTTTGAGGAATTTCTAAGCATAATGAATGATGGAGTAGGTTTATCCACTGTTTGCTGCCGTTGGAGTTGCAATCGGAATCTGTGGACTTCAATTGGTTCGTAATATGCGTATCAACCCTGAAGTCAGGTTCGATCTATCATATTCCTTCAATACATCCTTATTTTCTGTTAATATTAGTATTTCTTTGTGGTAAGTATGATTTAGTATATGTTACACTAGTTTCTAGCTGGAAATACGACTAGTTTGCATTTCTTTGTAATAGTGTAGACAGAAGTAGTCCAGGCCCCTTTTTGGGTACCTGATCACTTCACTGATTCCGCGAACAGGGGTCTGAGTGCACACCTTTGAATCATAGGTGGATTCTGTTTTAGATATCAAAATTTAAATTGGATAGATTAGTGGTCAAACGTCTCCTAAGATAAATATCAGAGATGGCGGCTTTGAAGCAGGGTCACTTATATTGCAAATCTTTCAGAGATGGGATGGAACTTTTTCGTGAGAAGAGAGGCTTGACACGGATACTATTGCTTATCACCCACCTTAGAATTAAGCCATTCAGTTTGACTATACCCGCCTTAATTCCCTCATTTAGGACAGATAGATGGAAGCAGGTTATGGATCTGTTCAATCTATTCGTTGAGGGATCAAGTCCCCTAGAAAAATATTACAAAATTGTTTTAAGTAGTATTCCCCGTACGTAATTCTAACAGACTTGTTTTAACAACGTATTGATTATTGAATATACACAGCAACATTCATATATTTCCCATCTTTGCAAAAACTTACTCTTTCTTTTTTCGTTCAATAAACATGGGCAGGGTAAACAAGGAAAAAAGAGCTGCTGGCATCCTGGAGAACTTTGAAGAGGGAGAAAAATATGCTGAACATGCCGTCAGAAAGTTTGCTCGTAGTAGGCCACCAGAAATTTTCCCTAACCTTAATAGGTTCTTCAGTGATCCTCAAAAGAATTAATCACCTGTGACTTGGTTAGAATAAAGTTATCAAAACTTCATCATTATAATGGTGATTTGGAATGTAATGTAATCTGTTGTGCTGGATGAATTGCAGGTCGATGTGTCTGTAAAATATGTTCCTCTGTGACAGTTTGTATTGAGACTTATATGTCAAATGTTCAAATGTATTTCTGAATGAAACTCAAGGTGCAACTACTCTAAGCAAAGCGGTAACATGCAGTTTGTCCTGTATGTATCACATTGTAGGAGAAGATGCCAACAATTACATAAAATACGGACATCACGCTAGTCCTTGAAATAATCTGGAAAACAGAACCATATGTAATATGAGAAACTAAGATGCACTACTATATCTGCATTCTCTTGCTCCTAAGCTCTTTCCCGGGCATTCCAAACAAGGGAAATATCTCATACCACAGAGACGTTTCTTTGATCATGAAATCAACAAGACAACTAGATAACATTTAACGAGGATGCCAGCTTAGATTCTCAACTTTTTGGCTGTTCGACTGAACTGTCCAAGCTTCTTAGCTGTTTGTTCAGTTGGTGCCTCCAATTTCATACACAGGTTTGTGAAGGAAAAAAGAAACTTATCAGGGTGGAAGATGCTCAACATCCATTTCATATCTTATTCCTCTAAGTAGACTCTTTGCTGTTTCCTTTTCCTGCATTAATGACCAAACAATATGAGGGAAACTGCTGAAAGAGTTGTTTTCGAGAATGATTAAGAGAACATATTGTAATTTATCATAGAGAAATTGACTCTTTAAGAGTATTTAATAAGAGAAGGTAAAACTTACTGGGCCAGAATAATCTAGAAGGCGGGTGCAATAAACCTCTGCATCTTCAAATCTCTTTTGAGCTTTATAGTATCTTGCAAGAAACATTAAAGCTTCAACCAGGTTAGGACCTTCCCGTTCTTCAGCTTCCATAATCTCCAAATCTTTCTTGTAGTAAAATGCTGCTTCTTCGGAACGACCAAGTTCAGCATGCAGTTTTGCTAGCTGGTGAAGTGCAATTGCTTCTCTGTCATTACAATTTGCAGCCCTTCTGTAACATTTTATTGCCTCCTCAAGCATATGAAGCTGTTCCGTTTCAAAACACTGGGCCATTGCAATCCATAATCGAGAATCACTCGGCTGCAAGAAGACTGACTTTTTAAAATAATGAAGAGCATAAAATGGCATCCCCATCATCTCATATGCTTGTCCTAATCCATACCAGGCTCGATAATCACATGGATTTATGTCCACAGCCCGCCTATAGGCATCAACTGCTGCTGGAGTGTTTTTCATCTCTACGTACTCATGACCCATAAGTGTCCAAGCTGATAAATAATTTTTATTCAATTTAAGAGCCCTCCGAAAATACATTACAGATTTCTCATGCTGCCCCTTCAAACTGTAATAGTTCCCAATAATGCAACAAGACTCTGGCCTGTATTTATCCGTCAAAAATACCCTATGTGCAAGATAACTTAAGGCTGAAAAACATTCCTTTGCATATAGCACATTGGAATACATATCCATGTCTTCAATCCTGTAAGGATCATTTCTTAGAAGTTCTTCAAATATAACTTCTACTTGTTCAAATTCTCTAAGACTGTATTGAGCTTTAGCAATCTGGGCCTGGATGTAATTGCTAAAACTGAAAGTCGCTTGCAAATTTTCATATTTTACCAATGACTCACTGTGCATACGAAGCTCTTGGTAAGCATTGGCTAGAAAGAAGTCTTTCATCCAGTGGTTATTAAGGTTTAAACTGTTCAACGTCTCAGCTGTGGTGCACAACGACTGCAGCTCAGTCCAAGCACTCCAGTTCCACGGGTAGCTATTTACTGACTCAACAAGAACTGTCCTAGCAAGATTGTCACTGCCTTTCTGCTTAAGAACAAGACCATACAAGTAAAGGCCAAAGGAATCAATGCTTCCATTTTTTCGAAGTGCAGACAACTCCCGCTCAATAGAAACCAGTTCGTGGTTCACAACATCACTCTTGCCTAAGGGTCCCTCGAGTTCTATCATCTCCTCTTCTTTTCGCTTTTCACCGGCCTAAAGAAACAATAAAGAAGCATCGTAAGTATCTATCACCAGGCTTATTAGATACAATTTAATATTAACAAATGGCATAAAGCTAGTTGACTTTATATTTGCTTTTATGGAAGTATATTTAAGATTCATTTGTTTGAGAACAAAAAGGAGCTAAAATTTCTCATTTATTCTCCTTCAATGACATTTTAGAGAGAATACCAAAATTAGGAAGGTGCTTATCAGCAAAGCTACAAACTGAGAACCAAAAAGAAAAAAGATTTGATGCCTGTATATCCTTATCTCTCCGCTAAGACAACAAGAACCAATCACAGCTCTCCTTTTGTCCATTGCATGTGACCAGGTCTAGTTAGAGATGGAGTTCTAGGGAAAAGACCTAAGTTAATTTATGATCTGAATCAGTTAAAGTGTGCCATAAAATTGCTCCCCTTTGCTTCGAGTCCTATGACACGGTTTGATCAGTTGGAAATTCATTCAGATGCTAGTTGATTGAAAGAAAATGTTACACTAATTTCATTCCTGAATGGTACACTTAATGAGAAGGTCAGTCATTTCCTTATCAAAAAGAAAGAATAAAAAAGAGAATGTCAATCATTCAGGAAATGAACAAAATGTAGATTATAAAATGTCATGTAAGGAGTGACATACTAATATAACTGAAAAAAATAAATTCAATGTGCTTACACTATTCTTATATGTATTATCTTCTTTTGGTTGATGATTCATTTCTACACTTTCTTGTACATTGAAAACCCCACTATTTTAGCAACATGAGAATCTCAAAGAAGAGTGATATGGCCCATGACAAAATAGTTTACAGCGAATTATACGTCTAACTAAGCGAAAGGGAAAATATTAACAGTTCCAAAGATAGGACTGACTGACGTAAAGCTAAGGACCACCACCACCACCCACAAAATAGGTGGGGAAAAAAAGAAGAGGAGAGCTCCAGCACCTCAATTTCATCCTCGAACATAAGCCAAAGGAATAAGAGAAGAAGACAAAGGAAAAGGCATATGTAAACTCCAGGTAAACATACAACAAGATAGCACCTGCAAGTTTAACAGTCACTTCTTGGAGAGACAGCACAGTAAAGGGTGAAGTTTACCAATAGTTGACGGCCAGCGTAAAAACCATCTAATTATTAATAATCTTATAAATAGTGAATTCATTGGGACATTGCCACCTGGAAACATGCAACATCAGTACCTGAGTTTTGATTTGAATAAACCAGGGACATCGTGACCAAAGTGTGATAGCGTCTAACCAAGAGTTCCCACATTATGAGCGCATGTGCTTAATTTAGTCCACCACATCAACACATGTAAGTGATGCTAGATATAAAAGAGTTCCCATAACTTATTTGACAAATGGATAAAGAAGCTACCCTGAGAGATTCAAGTAGGCAGTTGTAGTATAAAGGTGCTGACGAGAAACTCTATAATTAATAAGCATCTTAAAGAGAAAGAGAGTAAATACTGTTGTGTGTACAAGAGACTAAGTCGGTTGGAAAAAGGCTGTAGAGATTAGTAAAAAGAAGTTACAAATTATGGTATTGGGTTATATAAAGATTAGGATTGTGGAGAAGATTATAGTAGAGCCATGCCTTTAATGAAATGTATTGCATCATCTAAAAAAAGGGATAGTACACAAAAGCTGACCCGGAACACCATGTCATTAAACAAGACTATCTAGCAACCAACTTTTACACTTGTTCAACAAGACACAAATCCCTTTGGTGGATATTTCACATAAGCCGACAAATCATATCCGACCCAAATCCCTTTGGTCGGAGAAACGCCATCTCCAACCAAACCCATCGCTTTCTCCTAAAAGAAAAACACCATTAAAGTGAGCTTCGAGCTCTAACCATGAGCAAACAATAGAGCTCCAACGAGCTCACTGATTCACACAACCTCCGACAAACAGCCACCAAATAGCTCCGACCACCACGAGATCCAGAAACCACCCACAACGCAGCCGACAAAACCCCAACCCACGCACCTCACTGGTCTGGCAAAACAGCCAGCAAACGACCCCAAGCTCCAAGGTTTGGCCAACCAGATCAAAACTACATGAGACAGCGTCCACCATAGCTCTCTTGTGAGCTCTGAGCTCCATTTCCGGTGAGGTTTGAGTTTTCGCTTCTAAATCTAATTAAAATTGATGTTGTTTTACTTTGTTTTTGCTCTTCTTGTTGCTATGTTCAGCTGCGTTTCCGATGTCAAATGTTATCTCATTTTAGATCTGGCCGGAGGGGCTCAAACTCCGGCCACCTTGGGTCGGATATCCTATTTAAAAGAGGTGTATTCATTTTTTAATATAAATGCCACGTGGTAATTAAAAGGGGATGTGGCAATTCCATTTGTTATTTGAAGAAAGGGAAAATGAGCTGGTTATTTCCAGCAAAGCAACTAACATCTACAATGGCATATATATGCGAAAAGTTGGACGGCGAGGGCACGGGTGAGCCAAACTTCAAACGGGGGGTATATTCAGACATTTTCATATAATTTAGGGGCATATGTGACCCTTATCCGTACATTTTGAGAAATAAATCTCTTTATTTGCTTTATATTAACAGCAGAAATCACCTCAATGCATAGAGCGCTTGAGTGAGCAATGGAACTGAGATTGTTACTTAGTATTAAGTGGAAAAAAAATTGTAAGAAGAGAAGTCTCATCTCAAGTGTTGAATTCCCATGAGAGAAAGCTCAACCACAATAAATATTAAGTTCTTACATTTTTACAGTTCTGAGAAGATTATTTCCCTTTCGTGTTTCATAAAACAAAAAAATAACTGCTAGATTCGACACCTCTTGACGTGCATGCATATTGACATCTTTAACCCTTCTGCTGATACGCAAGGAAGGTCAATTCAGAATAGAGATAGACCAGATTATACAATTAAATAAATAATAAAGCTACCTTGAAGAACACAACAAGACCAAAAGGCACAATCATTGTCAGAATACCAAAGGGAATTATATTAGTTTCTTGCTATCTCTGCACAACTTCATTATAACCCTTAAAGTTGCTCACTGAAAACTGTGACCAATTCCTGGTTATTTAAGGACATGATAAAGCAAAATATAGTGAAACTAATAAAGAAATATAATGAAGAGCAGACACCATTTCCCTAAAGCTATTAGTTATGCATTTTGAATCTATCTTGGGCGCAGAGTTGATTTCTTTACCTGCCATCTTAAGTAACAAAACATAGGAGACCTTAGCCGCATCTTCAAGAACAGAAGAATACTTAGAGAACTCAGTCAAGGAATAAGATTTCTCCTATTGATGAAAATAATGTTCTCTTGTTTTCTCAGTCATTTAATACATATGGAACGTGATTGAGCTTTTAGTGCCTTTGATAATGTAATTGAATCTCTAAATGTTGAAAGACGCAATTGAGATGCCATAGATGGATCACACCATCTCCTCATGCACGTGGTATGAATTACTTAAGATGTATTAACTAAAAGGTGACTACTTAAACACGTTTTGATATAACCAGCTACCAATGCATAGTGTTATTAGTTTCATCGATGCCAATGCTCAACTTAAAACCATCTAGAAGTTTCCCTTCGCTAATAATTCATCTACGGATCATAGATTTGGTTCCAGTCATGGACATATAAACATGTATTGATGTACCAGATCACCTGATTCTCCAGATGTTATACTAATTCAGATTCACAAAATGATAAAGGTCATAGCTTTTGGTCTAATAGCACTGATACACCGTATTAGTATTAATTAATGTGCCTCAACAGCGCATTTACAGCTAATCAAATACCAGGTTAATGCTTTCACTCAAAAACGATAAGCATGAAAGAGGAGAAAATTAACATCAAGTCCAGATTGGTAAAAAGGATGATAAGGACAAACCAAGAAAAGGGCATAACAACGCAAAAACACGGCTTTCCTGCCAGTCTGATCACGGAGCACATGTGTTGCCCGCCGGTACTCCCGACAATCGAAGTAGGACTTAGCGAGCAGGTAAAAATCGCTGTCAATGGCTTCGTTGTCATCCTCCGGTACAGTCGGCGTAGCCACATGTGATACTCCCGCAGCAGGGGTTGAAGTGAAAGCAGCTTCAGTGGCTGTGCGGAACCGGCGACGGATGCTAGAGCTGCCACGCTGGAATCTTGTGTGAGACGGGGTGTACTTTGCTGGGTCTTGCTCAATTCCCACTAACTGTTCTGCCGCCCTGTGCCAAATGGGACATCCAAATTAAATTAAAATTTCAAAAAAAAGGGGAAATTTTTAGGGTTTATTTTTGAGAAAGAAGATATACCATTTGGAGGCTGAGTAGAGACAGCGGTCACTGAGCTGACGGACGGCGGCTCGGAGCTCGTTTCTGCAGTTTTCTTTTACACCCATTCGATGGATCTGTGTAGCAGTAAAACTTTTACATACAAGCTACTACTATTAAATTGACGGCGAAGATAGGAAGGACTCGCCGGAGTTAGAACGCAAATTGGGGTAAAATGGACAAATTTAGGTCGCCGCCGGCGAGGAGGTGGTAGATGACTGCGCGGGTTAGCTGCTTTTTCAAATTTTTGTACTTGTAGCTACTGCTGCGCTGGATGAAATATGGTTTTGTACTCCATTCTTGATTGCATCAAATTATATTTCAAAGTTTTGTAACTTATGTCTGTATTTTACATTTAGTAATTTTCATATTTCAATTAAACATATCAACTTATTATAATTTTTTTTTTAATTAAACGCTTTTTATTCAAATTTATTAATAAAAAAAATGAAGAAGAATCAAATATACCTGCGAACTTTTAAAAATGGTATGAATATAATATTTGTTATACTTTAGAGTTGTATATATCATTATCTTATTATCCTACTTTTGAGCTAATAGAAAGATATATGGCATCGTCTCAATGATTTATTCTGTCTTATTTTATTTTTTATCAAAATAATATTCATTCATTGCATTTGTTGTCTTGGCCTTAAAGCTTCTAGATTTCTCTATTGATCAACAAATTAAAGGTCTTTCTAGTATCCTTCTTAATTTCCATCTAGTTTCAATCTCTCTTGAAGAAAAAAATCCTAAATTTTATGTATGTAGATCTACAATCACTATTGGGACAAAAATAATTCAAAATATTAAGTTAATTTGATTAGAATGATAGTGCAATTAGTGATGATCAATTACTAAGTAATTTAACGTCTTATACGTGATTTTTCTAACCAGCAAGCGAAAATCTCTATCCACATCAACGTCGGCTTCCAATGGCATCATTTCAATTTTCAATCGTCAAATCCTTGGATCCTTTTCATTTCCTTTAATGTTGGGTCTGCTATTTTTATTTCATTTTTCACTCGGTAATTCACATTCATCACCGTTAATGAGAGTGGCTCGACGAGCCACCGTTATTGGAGGAGCTTAGGATTGACCTAAAGCAAATTCACTTATTGGAGGAGCTTAGGATTGACCTAAAGCAAATTCACCAAAAGACATTATCAATTACAAATCCATTTCACGTTAAAGTAGGTCTTCATGAAAATGATGATCTTTCTAAGACGTTATCATCTTCATGGCGTTCGGGCTTTTCCAATTACTTGTCGGAAAGCTTCGTTTTGGAACCATATTAGGATGGATAGTTTGGAGAAGACAATTTAATTCTAGATAAAAAATAAAATAAAATAGAATAAATTATTGTGTGGCCCAAAGATGTAACGGTAAGGATACATACAACCTTAAAGTATAACGAAAGACATACACATACCATTTTAAAAAGTTCACAAATATATTTAGTTTTTTTTTGAAAAAAATTTACCCGTAATTTTATTCATCTATTAAGTACTATCAAAAGTAGACATTATATTTTAATTGTTCAAACTTATAAAAAAAGAAATATATCATTAAATGATTACATAGAGTAGTAATTAAATTTAGATTTAAAAAAATATAATCAATAAAATTAATTAGTAAAATAGACCTCTATTTTTTTTAAAGGGAGAGTCAAGTTAACATGGTCAAATGAAATAGAAGAAGTAGTTAAGTTAATCAAATAAAATATGTCATTTCCTTTAATTATACATATTAACGTCATAGAAAATATTTGAGTTTTAAGGACGAGGCAAACTTATTGATGGGCTATAACTATAGTTTAAGCTGTCTGTTTGTATAATTCACGGGTTTGTATAAATCGCAGGCGAGTTTATATAATTTGCGGGTACGTTTTTATAATTGAGTTATTTTTGTATAAACTCGAAATAACAAATTTATACAAACACAAATATCTGAACTTTAAACAATTATACAAATTATATTATACAAAATTACAATATACAAAAGTTATACAAAATTACAATATAAAAAGTTATAAAAATTATATTATATAAATTTCGAATTATACAAACGTGCGAATTATAAAAACTCGAAACTCCAACCCATGTAATTATCACTGAATGTTAGTCACGAGTGGTAATTAACTAAAACTATAACTATGATAACTAATTAGCTACTCCCTCCGTTTAATTTTAATTGTCATGTTGTGCTTTTCGAAAGTCAATATGACTAATTTTTAAAGTTGAATTAGATTACATTAATTCGATATTTTAAACAAAAAATTTAGATATGAAAATCTATACGAAAAGTACTACAAATTCCAATTTTTGCATATCAATATGATGAAAAAACACATCGTAAAATATTAATCAAAATTATTATTGTTTAATTCTAAAAAAAAAGAAATTATGACCATTAAAATTGGACGAAGATAATATAGTATATACTTGCTTAACTTGTAATTTTCCCATAAATTAAATCATTGAATGTTGAGTTAATTGACTTTGTGCGACCAGAGATCAATTCTCATATTAACAAATTTAAAAAAATTATGATTATGAGATATTTAAAGATCCTTTACTTATATTAACAAATTTAAAAGCTTGTAAAATACAAAGTATTAGTTAACACTTCTTTGTAATTAAGTTCTTAGCGCCATAGTCCGGAGAACGGTGAAATGTTGAATCTGCACCGAACCCTCATAGTACCGCTAAATCCCATTTCTCCCACCCTCAGTCACTTCGCCACTCTTCCGCCGCCGTCACAGCTACCACCGGACCCCGTCGTAATCTCCAACCTCATACTTCAATCCAGCCCAGAATCATTATCAGATACCCTTCACACCCTCACGCAATGGACACCGGACCTCGTCCAAGCTGTACTAAAGCGTCTATGGAACCACGGCCCGAAAGCCCTCCATTTTTTCAACCTCCTCGATCACCACCGTTCATATACTCACTCTGCCACAGCCTTCGATCACGCCATTGACATCGCTGCTCGGATGCGCGATTACAAGACCCAGTGGAAACTTGTGGCCCGAATGCAATCTCGGCGGCTCGGCCCGAACCCGAAGACATTCGCTATCATCACTGAGAGGTATGTCTCCGCTGGGAAAGCTGATAAAGCTGTGAATGTTTTCCTGTCTATGCATAAACATGGTTGCTCTCAAGATTTGAATTCTTTCAATGCATTTCTCGACGTGCTTTGCAAATCAAAACGGGCCGAGATGGCTCTTAAGTTGTTCAAGATGTTCAGGAGCAGGTTTAAAGCTGATACAATTAGTTATAATACACTTGCGAATGGGTTTTGTTTAGTTAAGAGGACACCCAAAGCACAAGAAATTTTGAAAGAAATGGTGGAGAGAGGTCTGAATCCAACCATAACTACATATAATATAATGCTTAATGGGTTCTTTAGAGCAGGGCAGATTAAGGAAGCTTGGGAATTCTTTTTGCAGATGAAGAAGAGGAAATGTGATATTGATGTTGTGACTTACACTACTATAGTTCACGGGTTTGGTGTTGCGGGTGAGGTTGAGAAGGCTCAAAAGTTGTTCAATGAGATGGTGGGGGCTGGTATACTTCCCTCTGTTGCAACTTATAATGCTCTGATACAAGTTATGTGTAAGAAAGATAGTGTGGAAAATGCTATTTTAATTTTCAATGAGATGCTGAGGAAAGGTTATTTGCCGAATGCCACAACTTATAATGCCATTATAAGGGGATTGTGCCATGTCGGAAAAATGGACAATGCTATGGAGTATATGGATAAGATGAGTGAGGATGGGTGTGAACCAAATATTCAGACTTATAATGTTGTCATCCGATACTATTGTGATGAAGGGGAAATTGAGAAGAGTCTAAGGGTGTTCGAGAGGATGAGTACTGGGGATTGTTTACCTAATTTGGATACATACAATATCTTGATAAGTGCAATGTTTGTGAGGAAAAAATCAGATGATTTATTAGTGGCTGGGAAATTATTGACAGAAATGGTTGACAGAGGGTTTCTTCCTCGAAAATTTACCTTCAACCGGGTCTTAAATGGTCTTTTGCTAACTGGTAATCAAGATTCTGCTAAGGAGATTTTGAGGTTGGTAACCAAATCTGGCCGCCTCCCCTGTCATTTTAAATTGTGAGTACAACAGCATGGGTATGATAATTGATACCAAACTAAGTGCCTTTTTGACGCCTAATGAAACAGTAAAGCTCTAAATGTGAGATGGGTTTGTCATGTGCCATGGACAGGCATGATGAATGTGGAGTTTGAGATGAAAATGACTTAAAAAGCATGCCATTATCTTTAGGCAGCAGCTCATAAGCATGTTTGTCGCGTCCTGTGAAATTCAATATTGGAGTGTGGTAAGATGTGGATAAGTTTGATGAATGTGAAGAATTTGAGATGAAAATCTATGATGCTCAAACTCTCCAAAAATGTTGTTGCACCCGTGGTAGATCCTCCAAAAATGCACAACTTTGGAAGGATCTGACATGCACCCGTCGTATTTTTAAAGAGTCCGAGCTTCATAGATGAAAATGACTTAAAAACCACAGCTTATTTTTATACAACAACTCATGAGCACAGAGACTTGGCATTGATAAGTGCTTGTGTTGTTTAGCAGGGTGCTCTGGCTGTGGCCCATGACTTGAAGGAGGTGCATCTCAAAGTGTTCCCATTTTCACTTTCATTGGATAATTCATTACTTCTTGCTATTGATCTATCCGCCACAGCCACAGAGAAAGGACTGTGACATCCAGTTAAAACCACATACCTGTATACAGGTATATTTTCCCCTCCTATATTCTTGATGAAGGAAAATGGAGGTTAAATAAAGTGGGCTTATACATTTACTGAATCACCCCAAGTCTTAGCAAGTCCCCTGCAACTCTTATTGAACCTTTGCTGTTTTAAATTTAAGAATGAGTTCGTAATTTCTAAGTTGATGAACGTCTTTGATGGTGTTGTTTTTACTCCCAAAAGGGGGAAACTGTTCAATAAGCAATTTAATTCTGTGTCAAGTTTTATATGTGCTCTCTTCACCTGCTTGATCCCAAAGAAACTAGTTGCTATTAACGTTATCTGTAGGTTGCTAAATGCAGTAACTTTTAGTATTTATTTTATTTACCTCTTGTTACTAGTTTGAATAAGTCTCCTACTATGTGGAGCACATTTAGGAGTAGTTACAGTTCCAATTATCTAGCATTAGTTAGTTGTAGATCATGTGCAGGTGGTGGCCTGCACTTTAGCATCAGTTGGTTGCAGATTATGTATATAATAGCTTGCTTCCAGACTTAATAAAATTATCTTTTGGCCTTCTCATCTTAATCTTTATATGGTATCAGAGCTTCCATAAGCTCCACCGAGTTAGATCCATTTCATTCTTCTTAAGCTCTCTCCTATGGCTCCAGTCACTGATGCTACTGCTGCCAGCAGTTCTACAGTTT